>OZ038502.1:97199665-97277165 GCA_964036315.1 Acanthosepion esculentum
GTCTCCATCTAATTTTAAATTTATTCTTCATTGTCCTAATGTATATCCTGTCAGTGTTAGGACTCTCCATGGATGAGATGGTACATTGGTATACTACGGATTTAGTGAGGCATTTGTCTTCTAACGGGCAGTCATTAGGGTTTCTACAATCACATAATTTTTCATTATTTTTGTCTATTTGCAGTTTAGAAGTTTTATTGACACTGTTTTGGCATGCAGGTTTTTCCAGGAATTTATTATGTTTTTTATGATTCTTTCTAGAGAAAGAATCATAAAAATATACATATATATATATACACACACTATATATATATATAATGTATGTATATATATATATTTCTTCTTTCTCAAGATAACATACATGACAATGAAAATTTTAAAAGAAAATTACTAACTCGAGACCTTCTGTTATTTAAAATAAATATATACGTAAACGATTTATCGAATTAAAACAATTATATTTTTTAAAAAAAGAAAGTAATTTATATAAAGAAATAAGAAAATAAAATTCAGCAACATTTACTCACGTTCGTTCGGCATTAGATTACATCACATAGCATCCCCTATATTTTACTTTTATTTATGCAGTTAGCTTTAAGAATTTGTCAAAGTATTCTTAAATTTAAAAATTGTGTAAACTTAATATTTTTCGTCTTGTTTATAAATACATGCGGCAATAAATTCCTTACATTTATCTTAGTAAAATACCTCAGTTGATGAAACGTGACGCTAAAGTAAAGTTTTTGTTTTGACTTTATAGATAAATGCATATGTGTGTGTTGAGAAATGATTGTCCTTAGTCAGTTCTCAAAGTATTGCCTAGTGGATTAAACTGTTGGTTTATGGTTTTGGTAGTATTGTAATTGGGCCAGTTAATGCCGACTCAGTGATTGGGCTGCGGACCTTTCAGCAACCAACTCATTCTTAGCCCCTTCAAGTTCTATCCTATCTATCCCATAATATTCACTCCCCCTGTACAACAATCCCACCCAGTAACCCCTGACCCTGAACAGCACCTCGGCCTTGTCTTTGGTGAACTAAAGCAAAAGAAATGCCTTTAATTTTGAGAAGCATCAGGAATCCTTTCCAAACTTTATTTCCAAATTTTATTGTGTGAATTTTTTTGTTAGAAAAATGTTTTTTTTCATTTCATTCATAAGGTTTACTCAAGTGGTTAACAAGTGATGGATTATTAACCAGAATTTTTTTTTTACTTTCTTCGCGATTTCTCTAGAAAAGAAGGCCTTCTCTTTCATTAAGAAATTGAAACACTTGGACATCTTTTTTTCTTTTTTTTTTTTTAAATCTCCAGGTGGAATCTTTTTGGAAAATTTTAGTAAAAATTCCCCCCTCCTCTGCGGCTATGCTATATCATTAATGTCAACATAGGATATCGTATCAATGTGATTATGTCATCCGCTCCAGGACAATTATTGTTTTCAGTGCATTTATCCCAACCCATTTTCTCGATTCACAATTTGATTTATATTCTGAGCTAGACACATTTTTTGTGAAACATTCTCAGCCAAAGCAAGAAAATTATTACTTCCAGTTTCATCATCTTTTCAAACTGACTTGATTCACTGCCAGAGTAAGTGAGACTTAGGACCATTTCTTGTACTATATCTGGTCACAATTGTTTCTCTGTGACTGAAAGGAAGCAATGACACAAAACAGATAAACATTTCAGCATTCTCCTTCTTAAAGACATGGATGATTATGGCTCTCCATAATTTCCTATCCTTTATAGCTTTTAATAAATTTGTCTTTTCACTATCTCTCCTACTCCCTGTTCTGCCAGGCATTTACACAAGCTCCTCCTCCTTCTATGTCTCATGAACTTTCACGGCATGGAAGACCATGGCTCTCCACAATTTCCTCTCCTTTGTAGTTCTTAGTAAAATTTGTCTTTTTACTATCTCTCCTATTCCCTGTTCTGCCAGGCATTTACACAAGCTCCTTCTTCTATGTCTCATGACCTTTCACGGCATGGAAGACCGTGGCTCTCCACAATTTCCTCTCCTTTGTAGCTCTTAGTAAAATTTGTCTTTTCCCCATCTCTCCTACTCCCTGTTCTGCCAGGCATTTACACAAGCCCATTGTAGGTTATGTACTGCTTTCCACTATCCCCCTTGTTTTCAATATGTCCTATGACTGTGAAATTATCAAAACCATCTTTCCTCATTTTGTGCCCTAGAAATTTCAACTCTCTATGATTCTATATAGAAGTGTCCTTTTTGTCTTGATTTTCTTTAAAATTTTGTTATTGCTCATATTTTCAATTCAAAGCACTCTCAGCCTTTTTCTGTAGAAAAAACATTTCTGTTGTCCTAAGTTACTTCGGCTTCATAGAGATTTTCCAGCATTCACAGTGTTGTAATGTCATCTTTGTTCAAAATAGCTGAGAATTAGGAAGGCCATAGTTATAGAGATTATTGAAGGAACAGAAGACTAGGTAGAGAAAATGGAGATGAAGAGGTTTATTAAATACTCATACATAGAACAGAAAACCATGAGCCAATCAAATACTACTCAAATCCTATTCTAATGTGACTACTTGCCATATTTATAAGTAAGAGTAGTCCATTGCCACTAGAAGAGCAGGAAGTTTGCTGAGTCCTACTCTACAACACACTGACATAAATGAGGACTTACATTACATAACAGTTCAGTACTCTTTTCTTTGTTTGTAATGAAATTTTTCTGTTTTTTAATACTTTGCTTAGCTTTTGGAATACACTTTCACTATCCCAATGTATTTTTGGATTTCGATGTTGCATTTTCCTGTCTGCTGTTAAAACACTGCCTAGATATTTGTTATATACTAATACCTATGGACACTAATGGGTATGTCCCAATCCTCATAAATATACTGGACACTATTGTAAGCGGGGAGGAATATGCTCTCTAAGTGGTCCACCACTAGCAGTGGTTTACCTAGTTCATGTCACTGGCGAGTATTTTATTTTGTTGATCTTATAAAGATTACCATTTCATTTCCAACCTCCATTTTTGTTATTCTTCATTCACTAACCTTTTCTAGGTTACAACAATATTTAAATTTACTCTCTCCATAAACTTGATGAACTACATTTTGTAAGCTTTTAATATTCTCTCTTGTATACCAAAAAGAAATACTAGCATCATTAAATTATATTCTTCAGCCCCCACCCTCCCGTACAGTGCTGACTTTGTACAGCAAGCTTATAATTCTTTTAAAATAATTTTCTCCATGGAATGGTTATTTTGTTCCAAGAACCCAAAATTTTTGTCTGAACATTTATTTGAACCAGCTTGCTTATTATAAAAGTTGAAAAATTCCTGCAAGCAATGATGGTGCTGGTATTTGGTATAAAAGAAAATAGTCTGTGAAGAATAACGCTTCTTTCTTTTTTTCCCAACTAGTCAATGGTATTAAATAATCAATAATATATCTTACTTTTTTTAGGCAGGAAAAAACTTTAATGACAAACATTATTTCAGTTAGAATATTTGCAAATTTTTTACCTCCTACTTAAATTCCTGATACTGCAATGAGTTGATAAAATTGGCTTTTTTGCGATAATAATTTTGGCCTCAAACAATATATTTAAGCACATTAAAAATATGTTCACAAAATATCTAAATAACAAACTGTATGAGACTATAATGTAAATAATATATATTTATATATATATATATATATATATATATATATATATATATGTGTGTGTGTGTAGTAGTATATTTGTTCAACCAAGACTAGAGATAACTGGACAACTTGAAAAACATTTGTCTTATATAAGATTTTTTTTTTTTTTCAATATCTGTATTATTTTTATAATAGAACCATTTATCATATATAATTCTTGGGTAATTATTTACATTACTTGGACTGTTATCCTCATTTACATTACATATTCACGTTTAAGCCATTGTATGCTCCGGCCTCCTTCAGGTGATTGGTATTTCGAACAGAACCCTTTATTTCATCTACCAGGATATATTGTTCTAGTTTCATGTGCCATGCCCTTCCAAATGTTTTGGTTATTTCCCTTTAACTCAACTCTCCAATTTTTTTTTTTTTTTTGTTCACCACTACTGTAGCCTGGTATTGAACTCACAACTATTTGGAGCTAGTCACTGGAGCTAGCCCAAATGTCTTTATCCACTGGGTCATGTGTCCTTGAAGACACCTGTGTATGAATTTCAGGTTTATAAGTCCCAGGAATCCATCAGTCTGAATAATGTAAATAATCATAATACCTCATCTCAGAGATATAGACACATAATTCTGGCATGGTATGCTTTGTTAAGATAATATCTTGCATAACATGACTAGATTTATTTCACGCTTTATAAAACGGTCTTTTACCTGCCATGTCCCTTCAGGACGTGGGCGATCATAATTTTCTACAACTTTCTCTCCTGTGGAGCTCTTAGTAGGGTTTATCTTTTTGCTATCTCTCCTAATCCCTTTACACAAGCTTATTAAGTAGTTTATCTACTGCTTTTCTCTGCTCCTCTTGCTTTTAATGTCTTATGAGTGTCAAACTCTCTAAACCCTCTTTCCTTATTATTTGCCATAGAAATTTAAACACCCTCTGATGATCATTTCCTTTCCATTTTTTTTCTGTGGGGGTAAAGAGATATCCTCTATACAAATCATTTGATATGAATGTTTTTCTGACCTGAGACCAACAAAAGTGTTATTTTCTTGAATTTCTTTAAATAATTATAAAGCAATATATTAAATAAAATGTTACTCCTAGAAAAAAAAAATTGCAACCCTGTTTTTCATTTTTACTTTTTTGTTATCCTAATTATGCTTGTCCATCGTTTTCTTAGTTGGCATGACCGTTATGCCCTGACAATACCTCATAAATAATGGACTATTCCATTTTGATTGCATGAAAAGTGAGGAAAAGACATGTCTTGGTTTCAGTGAGAAAATGAATGAAAGAAAGAAGGGAAGATAGAAATGTTTAACGTCTCCTGCCAATACCTCACAAATAATGGACTATTCCATTTTGATAAGCAAAACACATATCATTCTAATTCGGTTCAGTGAGAAAATGAATGAAAGAAAGAAGGGAAGATAGAAATGTTTAATGTCCGTTTCAGTGAAATGGAAAAAGTTGTCAATTTCAAATCTCTTCATTTCTATCCACTTATTGAAATAATAACCTGCATTCATATTTATGGTTGTTATTGTAATATTTTGGTAAAGTTTTTAAGCTCAAATATTTAATGAATTGATCATCGACTCTCCCGTCGAATTCAATGTATGAGGGTCAAGCAGATCAGTTCCTAGAAACTGAGAGCCTGACGCCGACACATGAGATTTGATTATAGTGGTGAAGGCTTTGTGCAGAACCATCCACACTTTTTGAAGGGCCGAATACAGAGACCTGGTGCACTGAGTGCCACAAGGTCCCCAAACGACCCTCCGCAGGTTTTGAATTCAGAGTTGTCCTTCTCCTAGACCAGTTGCCATCCAAGGCTATAGAACCCATAGTTGGAGGGAGAAGAACAGGATTCATACCTTTCCCAAGGGTATTAGCACGTAAGTGAATGTAATGGATTTGACTGGAAATCGATCTCGGCTCTCCGATTCCTCAATCCATACCGTTATCGATTACTCACCCGTGCCTCCTCATAATGAATTGAGAGGGGAATTTCTATGGATATGGATATTTGCCATGAGCTTACTCAATCATTAACTTAAGAATTAAGATTCATCAGGAAACTAAAACAGTAAAACCATGAAATTTTCTTGGGTTAAAACAATTATATGACAAAAGAACTAATGCTTTAAATTTTGCTTTAATATAAGAAATTCTGATAAACAAAAATTAATGATTTAATATTTTTCTTTCATTTTCGAAAAATCTACTTTTACTTTCACTATTTCATTTCATTTGAACTATGCCCCAACCACCCCCCATCTTACTCACCCTTTGATAATTAAAATTTTGACATTTCCAGTTTCATTCCTGTAATTTCTTGCATTCACTTGATAACTCTTATACCAATAGTTGTATTTTACCAAGAAGAACCAAGATATGTCACAAATTTCCAGCTTTGGCTCTGAGACAGAAAGTCTTTAGATGAAAACTTTTAAACAAATCCTCATAAAACGGTCATAATGCAACATTCAACTGAACGACAAATGATCCCATTGGTGGAGTCATAGTAATTGAACGTTTCCTTGAAACTAGAAAGCAGATATCTCTCTCTCTCTCTCTCTAGGGAGACAAACATAACTAAAATTACTTTTTCTTGTAGATTTATTTCCTTTCAGTAAAAACAATTTTAGAATATAAAATTACAGAAACCAAGGGAGACAAAAAAAATGAATAAATTGCATCACGTTTATTCCCAGATCATCATATCTATGTTTAAATAATAAACAGCTCAGTAACTGATACAAAGACACAAGAATCATTGCAAAAGTGAGATGGTTAATAAATTGCTTAGCAACTGATACAAAGACACAAGAATCATTGCAAAAGTGAGATGGTTAATAAATTGCTTAGCAAGTGATACAAAGACACAAGAATCATTGCAAAAGTGAGATGGTTAATAAATTGCTTAGCAAGTGATACAAAGACACAAGAATCATTGCAAAAGTGAGATGGTTAATAAATTGCTCAGCAACTGATACAAAGACACAAGAATCATTGCAAAAGTGAAATGGTCAATAAATTGCTTAGCAAGTGATACAAAGACACAAGAATCATAAAACTCGAAAAGTAGAAAGAGAAATTTCTTTTATAATTTAGTTGCTTTTTCTGATCATAAGATGAAAATAAATAATGGCTGTATGGTTGGATTTGAATGATTGCAACTGAATAGTCTCTGTGACCTAATTCGTATGATAGCTGCTATATTAAGACAGATTCCCCATGAATACCTTTTTTAATTTGCTTTCTTTCTGAACAGATATAAAATGATGGCAGGTTTGATAAAAAACAAAAGATATTAAATATAAGTGAAAATAATAATATTTAATGAGGCATCAATTATGATATGAAGACAATGTTATAAGTATCAAGTGGGAAAGCAAGAGAAAAAGAATGGAAAAAATATGAAGACATTATTAATAACTGAAAATGCTACATATATGAAATTTAAAAAGATATTACTGCTACAACAATTGCCAAAGATATTGATAGTATATGGATGAAAATATATTATTTTGCCATTATTTATTAATATTATTGTAATATTATGCTCTTTGCTTTTTTAACAGTAAGGTTCACCCTGTACAAGGCACGAGAGCCACTCGAGGTAGAAGTTTACATTAAGAAGTAGCTTATGTAGATGGGAGGCAAAGATGAAGGTTAACTCTAAACTTGAACAGGATAAGATTGTAGTGATTGAGGAAATGTCCTCTTGGGTGTTTCTTCCACAGAGCAATGCATTGTGGGAAGAAGCTGTTCAAGTGGGACTTACTTCTCACCAATGGAATACAGGGGAATGTGGGTGGTTTACAACAATGTAAGTGGTATGGCAGGTCCTAGCCAAGGAATGTAGTTTGTCCGAGCATTTTCCATGAAAGTAGCAAATAAGCAGTGAGAAGCTTGCCACATCCCCCCCGTGAGAGAGTGGTTGGAGGGTGTAAAGTAATTTATCACCCACAAGGACACAGAGATGCTTTTGAACAAAATTGGAAAGTAAGGACTGAGCAGCTCCCACCCAAATATGCCAGCAATACTTCATTTTCGGCCTGCTCTGGTTCTTTTAAACTTACAGGATAGCATGAGGAATCAGGTACTTACTGGAGTGGTACAGGGAGCTGACCATTTTATCTGCATCTTTAGCTCATATGTATGAGTTTCATTTGAGGTCAGGTATGAGTTTGAGGGCCAGTATTCTCTCGAGGCATGGTTCCTCCACAAGAAGACATCCGTTCATTGTAATTGGGGTCTGATCGGCAGTGATGGAATGCAACTTGTTTGGTTTTTGAGGCATTGAATGTAACCAGCCAATTTTTTCTCCCACTGGGAAGTTAGTGTTAGATTGGAAAGAGAGGTTAACTGTCAGTCTCTGAATATCAAGCGTTTTGAAGGTGCATCTATATATCATTGTATCATAGACATACTCAAAAAATTTGTTTGTTAAGCCTTCTGCCAAAAAGGTCACATATTTTTTTAATTCTTTTACTCAGCTTTACATGTTATAAACTCGCACCAAAATCATAATTGTTCACAGAGAGGAGGCTGTAAGATATGACTTCTTAAAAATGGGTTAAATTTCATTATTACTTTTGATTAGTTTGTTGGTTGGTTGGGGTTTTATGGCATATCAACAACTATGGGTTATTTAATGCCAGATCCAGTTTCCACATATTTATTAAATATATATACTTTGTAAACGTAATTTAAGGATAATGTTGGCAACATCATTGTTTAAAAAACGTATAGTTTACAACATCAGTTTCAAGAACGTATAGCTGGCAACATTATTGTTTCAGAAACGTGTAGCTGACAACATTATTGTTTCAAAAATGCACAGTTGGCAACACCACCACTTCAAATATGCGGATGCAGTTTACTGCCACACCCAGGACATGGATGCAGTTTCTCGTCATACCCAGGACGTGGAAATGTCCTGGACAAGACCTGGAAGTTTGGAAAAGACCTGAAAGTTCGCTAGTTGCCCATGGCTGGGACCCTAACAGGTGCTACCATCCCGGGTCAGGGTGGACCTGGGAACACCAGCAATTAAGAGGTAGTTACACACTTCCACAAAACCTCCTGATCAGAGGCCTTGCTGTTGGATGCAGTTTAACGTTGTACCCAGGACAGATTAGTTTGTTGGAGATTTGAATCAACCGAGGAAGATAAAGGTAAGAATGGTGTTTAAAAATTAAAAAAATAAAATGTTTTTTTTTTAGAACTAATTTTTTTCTAAACATGTATGAGTGTTAAAGTTCTTACAGTCTTTTGTAGCTGTTTTTTTAAGATGAAAAGAAATGGGATTTCTTTGCAGGTATGTACAAGAAAAAAAGAGACAAAGGGAGAAAGTGAGGAGGAAAGTCTAAGTGTCACGTAGCTTGGTGAGGAAGACTTGTGAATGAGTAAGGGAATCTCTTTTAAGTCATGGTGTCTTGAATTGTTGCCAGCTGTTGCCATTGTATCTCTCTGATGCCGTGTCTGATCTATAAACTTTGCTTAAATATCCTTCAAAGGGATCACAAAGCCTGTTTTTGATTTTTGGCAGGAACGGGACTTGTTGGTTGAAAAAAGTTAAATGTTTATTTTCAAAGCTTTAATTTATTAACCAGAATGATAGGTGAATCCTCCAACTCAGAAACCTTTTTTTTGTTTGACTGTTTTGGTGTTTATTTTCATTCCACAAGTTTTTGCTATTATTATTTTGTTTATTTTCATACCATTCAGGTCGTTATATTCAATGATTGTTAAAACAAGCAGCATGAATTAGAGAAATAATTCCTAACAAGACTTGAACTTGCATCACATATCCTGTAAGCCTGTTTGAAATGGATATCATTGATGCCAACCACTTGAGTGTTGTAAAAATCACAAAGAATTGAGTACCTCATCACTTGTAGCACCTGAAGATCATAAAACAGCCGCATAAGAACTTTGGTGTCCACATGAAGTCATGGAAAGGCAGTAATATATGAGTAGTATTATGCTTATATATATATATATATATAAATAAAAAGGAAAGAACAGTAAGATATAAAATCCGGTGTTCTTATAGATATTTTTATTTTTACACAATAGTGCTCTATGTAAATTTATATTTACAGAGCATTAATATTATAAATTAATAGATTTAAAATATGGTTTTACCGCTACACAGTGATAACCATGTTTCAGAAATGGAAGCTAAAGCCCCTGAATTTAATTTTGTTATTAAACCAAAGACATTAGTTCCATTTCCTCATCAAGCGAATTTTGGACTCCAAAATTCGCTTGATGAGGAAATGGAACTAATGTCTTTGGTTTAATAACAAAATTAAATTCAGGGGCTTTAGCTTCCATTTCTGAAACATGGTTATCACTGTGTAGCGGTAAAACCATATTTTAAATCTATTAATTTATAATATATATATATATATATATATATATATATATATATATCACAGCAATAAACGTATGAAGCTTAATATTATTAGACATATTAAAAATGGGCGAAGCAACCAGTTTTACTCCCGCTCATCAGGCTTACAACGGGAAAAAAACAAAAATAAATAAATAAAAAAAAATAAAAAATATGAGCAAAAGGAGCTAGAGGCAAATGACAGCGAGCCCCAACAAACAGTCACGTTGTTTGCACATTTTACGTCAAATAGTATTAAATAACATTTACCGGCCTGAATGTCCGAGAAATTTTCATAGAAAATATTTGTTCTGCGACAGGATTCAAACCTGTATCCTATATGGAACCGTCATATTGCCTGACGTGCCTTAACTGATTTGGCCACTGAGGATCGTTCAGTTGGCATGTTTGAATTTACTGCTTATAAACTTCAATCTTCCATGAATCTCTCACGTACATTCATAACTGCTCATGGTGTATCAAATGTAAACAAATGACATCACACATTATGAAATGGACAATGATATTCAAAGCTTTTTCATGATTCCCCACAATATACACTGAAAATATCCAGAGTCTGAGTTGAAATATGATAAAAACAACAAAGATGATGATACTTGTCCCTATATTATGAACTTCACGAACTACTCATCTTAAGATACTTCTCTTAGAATGATCTCAACTATAGCAAACAAGATATAAAAATTTGAAAACTTTTTTCCTTAAAACATGACATAAATTTCCTGTACTTGATGGGAAGCTAATTTATTGTGGACAACAAAATCTAAGTAGAAAAACAATAAGTCTTGAATCTTAGGCATTTTTCTTTTTTAATTTGTTCAGTTGTTACAAGTATTGATTATACTTTGGCTCGGATGCTATAATTCTTTGTTCATTTTCATAATGACAGGGAATGGCTCTTGTCTTGTAAACAGCAACCTGAAATTCTATGAATAGGGAAATTTCTAGAAAAAATAATTTGATGATACCAAACTTGAATACCATATTGAATATTTCAAATCAGCCAACAAGGTTTTCTCTTTTTAATCCTCCCCTATAATCGGTTTTGTCAAGATGTATGGGAACTAAAGGGGGGGAAAATACCTGCTCTGAGATTTGTTTGGTTGGTTATATCAGCTTAAAAATAAATTCTCTCTTTCTCTCTCTCTCTCTATATGTATATGTATATATATATGAAAAAAGACCTAAAATATTGCAAACTCTAACCTTTTCCCTTACCGCGATTTCTGCCAATAAAGGTTTCCTCAGGCAGTGAAAAGGTCAATTATTTTTCTATCCCCCTCTATTTATACACTTTTGGTGTTAAGGGAAAACAGTTTTATTGTGTGTTTATATATATATATATATACACACACAGTATCTGTATGTATATACACTTCAGGAAAGGAAAAACTTGTATAGCTATTGTAATACTAAATTTATTCAGACATTATGAGATTAATACAAGTTACCTTTGGACCCTACAATCACGAGAGATGCACAAAATGGTGGCCTTTAGCTTTCAGCCATTTATTAGTATGGTGAACTACTGCTTGGGCAACATTGGTCAAAGTGTCCAGTGGGATTGCTTTACATACATTTTCAATTTCTTGTCTAAGGGCCGCCAAGAAAATATTGTACTACAGTAAACTTGAGTCACATTCTTAAATAGTCTTGTCATATCAAGACTTTCATATGGATGCCAGGCATTGCAACAAACGCGTTCAGAAATATTTCAACTGCTTTCTCAGATCAATGGTTAAAAATGGTTTTGAGCAAATGAAACCTGTAGGTCTCAGCAAGGACCATCCTTCTTCAAACCTTGTGGTCTGGTACTATAGAATCCTAAAGAACTGTGCCAAATAACACAAATCACATTACTTGATAACTACCAGTGGCATAATCGAGATGTTGACATTCCACATGACTTCAAATAAACCGATAGGAAGGAAACCCCCATCAATACTGGATAGATTGATAAGTGGACATAAGAAACCTATTTTGCTGAAAAATTGCTTTAGTAGAAAGATTTTATAAATTTCAACCAAAAATAACACTGGCTGCTCGGTCAATGAATAATAAATTTGTCCTTATAAAGAAAATGCCTAATATTGCCATGATGATTAACATAGAATGTGCATTTTAAATAATTTTACTATAGAAATGCATTGAATAAGATAGAATCATGTCCACTTTCTTTGTTATTTGGCATATAGGAAGAAAATGAGTAACTACCGACACCAAGGTTCGATCGTGACACTCTGGACTTATGAATATATGTTTTTCTCCAGGTGTATAAATAGTGGTGTTAGGCTACTGACTGGAGTGATTATTGAGTGGAACTATCCAGTCGAATTAGTGTGAATTAATTGTGTGTCGATGATTTGAGCTTTGATTTAGGATTTACCGGATGTTAAGCTGAGACAAGCTACTAAACATAGTATTCACTGAAATGGTTAATTATCTTTAGTTGACTTTTACTTCTTTGTTCTTGTGAAGTAGTTAAATACTGTTTTATCCTAACATTGAAGTCTTGAGTTATACTTAATCCTTAACGGCCACCATATGTCACAAAGCTGTTATACTTCAATGTTCCTATAATTCTTTTTTATTTGTAGCTGTCCTGGGTATGACTATAAACTACATCCGAATTCTGGGTAAGACAACAAACTACGTCCAGCAGCAAGGCCTCGGATCAGGACGCTTTAAAGAGCATGAAATCACCTCTTAATTGCTGGTGCTCCCAGGTCCACCCTGACCTGGGGTGGTAGCACCTGTTAGGGTCCCAGTTATGGGCAAATATTTAACCCCCAACTGGGGTCAAAACACCATGAAAATTTAAAAATAGGTTTAATACCAGAAATACTTTATAAAAAAAATATTACCAACTATATATTATTTTTGTAGGAAAAATATTAACAGCATTAAATAACCCACTGTGGTTGATATGCCGTAAAACAAAGCAACCATTTATCCGGAGAATTTTATGGTGCCTTCTAAGGAATAGTAAATTACATTTCTTGATAAGTTGTGATTATCCCCAATGATTGTAGGTCATTTAAGTCCTTTCTTATTTAATCATTAAGAACTTAGTTATTTCCAAATATAGAAAAATCCCAAATGAAACGTTATAACATTTTAATGGTGTATTCATTACTGTCACTTTTATTTAGCTTGACATCAATTCCCAGAATGATCTGTTATCACGTACTGTAAATATCTACTCAGATATTTTTCTTTTTTATCTCTATTGAGGAGGGCGTACAAATTAAGGATGTTCACAGTAATTTCTTAGTGATTAACAAATCATAATTAACTAATTATTACTTGTTTTAAAAATATTACTTTTAGTTGCACTATAGTTTCTAAAAACTACATTCAAGTTTAGTATAAAATGTAAAATTAACTTCACTAATGTTTTTTTTTTAAAATTCTGTTCTAATTCAAGGAAGACAAACCAAGTAAGATTGATTTTCTTTCTCAATAAAGCAATGATTTCATTTCTGCTTGTGTGCTTATTACCATAAAACGACTAAAAGTTGCATATCATGACATAATCTTTGTTTACGCAGTACTGTTAAAAAGTTGGAAACAGAGACTAATGTAAATTCCACTTGATTGGCCCTACTGGTGTTGTCATAAGTTTTATTGTTTATAAAATGACAAAAAAGTTTATTCAAGAGAGATTATTCCAAGTTAATTACTGAATTGTTTATTATTATCCATTTCCATCTCAAGTAATATTCTCATCTTGTTTGTTGTGAGGAAAAAACCAAGAAGAGCTTATGGGTCCAAGAGGAGAAGCATATAAGGATTATTCCAACCATAACCAAAATTCTTGGATCTGCTGGTGTTTTTGTATTTGATAGTCACAATGAGCCTGGTCCAGTACAGGTCAAGCTCTTTAGATCCTACCCTGATTGTTCATGCAGCTCACCTTTTATTCAGGATTTTTGACCACACAAGCAAATTAGTGATTGTTTTAAAAGCACTAGAAGCATGCATACACTTTACCTAAATTGCAAATGGCGTCTCCAAGTGGGCAAGTGAGACATTGTGGCCTCTTCGCCACAGGTAGGTTAGAATTTCTTGGTCCTATTTTACCACAATTTTTTCCACTTCCTTGGATCTGTTGACTTTTTTTCACTTTTTCCCCCATCCTTTTTGGATCAGTTTGTTTCTTCCCCTCCTCCTCTTCAGATCAGTTCATTTTTTTCCCTCCTCCTCAGATCTACTGGATTTTTTCCCCACCATCTTAGATTTCTTCTCTTCTTGACATTGTTGACTGTCATTTTTTTCATTTCTTCATTATCTCATAATATTCTGGTTCTATTTTTTCAACTTCCTCACAAAAGTACATTTGCAGTCAAAATATTCTGATGAAGTGAAAAAAAACTACTGAAATAATAAAATTCTGATAGACATTTTTGCTTGCTGTACAGTGATATCAAAATCGTTTTATTTGCTCTTTCTCTCACGTATCTTCAAATTAATTAATTTTTTTCCTCTTTTTATCCACTCATAATGAGTAAGTTTGTCCTCGATGTGTCAAAGTCATTATTCACTGATAGAATAATGCAACATCTAGCCATTTACAAGTTTGGCTCTAGAGATTACTGGTGGCTCTGTAAGAGTGTGCTGTACAAGAGTAAATCATTACTCCCTTGACTTTTCAATCAGCTTTGTCTTAATGATAAGGCAGAATGATTTGCTTGGAAATTCTCTTCCAAATCCACTTTTGGTGCTTCTGGAGTTTCTTTGCCCAATTCCTCCCACTCACTGTACTATGTACATATATCTCCATCCATGCTTTCTGCAATCATTTCCAAACAATATCTATAAAATGGTTGCAGACTTGATGCAAGCCTTTTATAGATGTAGGCCTCATGAAGTGAGATGCTTAACCAATTCAGAGTTGATTAGAGGCCCTAGCACTTTGCCAAAAAAAGAGGTAAAAGACTAATAGGATAATAATTCGAGGGATCAGAAGGTTCACAAGAGTTCTTAAAGACAGGAACTGCTGAAGAGGATTTCCAACAAGCTGAAAGGCAAGAATTTAGAGAGAACAGTGTTCAGTTAAGGGCCACATTTCCTTAGAACAATTGCAAATCTCACTTCACAAGGCCCTCTTTCAGACAAACAATATGGCTTTTGTTTTTCTAGGAAAACTGCTGATGTAGTAACAGTTATTACTGAATTTGTCTATCAGTGTTAAAAATTATATTTTTTCACTAAGTAAATTTCGGCTCTCCGTAGTTTGGGGGAAGGGATGAAGATAATAAAATAATTTACTGAAACCTGAACCTGGCCAGTCTGTATGCAAATCTCCTTTACCAAGGAGTGGAGGTGGGGTCAATTCAAGGGGAAGGAAAGGGAAAGAAAAACAGAAGTGTTTTTTTACTACAATAAATTGTTTTGATAAATGTGGTTTTTTAACCAAGTTGAAATATTTGTGTTGGCCACCAAAATATGTCAGGTAAATTGTAGCGAACCTTTGGTTACAAAAATCCCTGCAGTTGGTGACTTGATGCAGAGGAGTAAGAGATGCAATGCCTTCTAAAAACATCTGAAAACCTGAACAAGCAGCCACAAAAATTAACTCGTTAAAGTCTTGACACCCAAATTATTATTTTCACAACATAATTAAAACCTTTTCACCTTTTGACTATTGCAACAAAATAGTCGTTTCCCAATCAGAGAATAAGCACTTTTCCACAAACAAGGCTATACATCAAATATTCTGAAGGCACAAATGGATTCAGTCACAAAATTCGACAACACACATCAAATCACCAGAACTATTAAGAACATTCACATTTTATATCTTCAAGGTAAATATACCCTTTTTTAACTGGGTTCCACTTCCCGGAAGCCCTTTTAGTGTGCCTTCTTCCTTGTAATTCACATTGTTTTGTATACACTGGCATTTTTCTTATATCTTGGAGTTTTTTTACTTTTAATTGAGTTCACCCCAAGCAAGGCAGTAAAGCCACAGAGGTGCAAGGGCTTACTGGGTATAGAAGAGTTAGAAACAGAAACATTGCTAAGAAGAGAGACCAGATGAAGAGTAATCAGGAGGACAGCAGATAGGGATTGACATAGCAATTTAAGTTCTTACAGATTAAAGTTGGCCAGAAAGCATGGCACCAGAAAGGAGTTCCACAAGCAAGAAGTGTGAGAAAATAAACCGTTACATAGAATTTATGGTTACATCTAGTGAACTCAACTGTAAATTGATGAGGCCTTGTTGCCAGTCTAATACTGCACTTAAGTCTAGGCACCATAGTAAAGATCTTGCCTGAACAATTACTGCGAAAGTATTTATAGAAAAGGCAAATGGAAGCAACCTTATGGTGATGGAAAAGTGATTGAAGCCGAGATGCCAGATCAGGGTCAATAATACTGCTAATTCTTCTTTGAACTTGATCAAGGAGCTCAAGATAGATAGCAGGAGAACTGGAACATATGTCGCAGTCATATTTTACGCATGGACAAATGGTAGACTTATAGATATGTAAGATAGACTATGGAGAGAAAAACCATCTGACACAACACTGTGATGAAACCTTCTTGGAAGCTGACCTAGCAATGGATTCAATATAGTCTTTCCGTTTCATGTCAGCCGAGAACATTAGCCCAAGAAAGTGTATCGAGTCACTCTCCTGGAGGTCAGCATCAGCCGTGCTGATGGAAGGCAGACAGGATTTGCTCTGATGATTAATAGAGAGCAGTTTATTCTTGCATGTGTTAAAATTAACAAGCCAGTCTTTGCCCCAGTTAACAACAGAGTGGATGTCATTTTAGATATCAGCTGCCATTTTGACCTCATCAAACTGATCAGACTTACATTCAAGATAGAAGTAAATGGTTGTGTACCCAACATAGATACCCAGTTGAGATTGATGTCATTGGAAGGTCATTAATGAAAATCAAAAACAAAGTAGGACCAATGATAAAGGCCTGGGGGTCACCTGCATTAGTACAAAAGGAAGTGGAAAAGTGGCTGTTTCGTGATTTGATAGGAAAGACTGGATCAGTTCCAAAATTTGTCCAGAGGCAGTAACTTTTCAACTTATAGAGAAGACCTGCATGCCAACTCTGCCTAAAGCTTTCAAGAAGTCCAAAGCTACAGCCCAGGCTTCACCATTTTTATCTTGAGCTCGATATACTCTTTCCACAATTAGCAGTTGACCTGGAGAAACGAAAGCCATATTAATGTCTGAAAAAAGGCCCTGTGATGTGAGATGCTTAAACAATTCAACATTGATTGGAGCCTAATATGCCAATAGTTGGAAGGGTCAAACAGTTCAGAGTTCTTAACTCTAGAACACTAACCATGGGTATAATATACCCAGCACAAATTTTCCTATTTTTAATTACAATTTTCAGTACCTGATTTTCTTACCTAAATAATATGTTTTTCAGTTCCTATTAATGTTAACTCAAAGTACAAAGTTTGAAGTACCTGCATGTAAAATATTTCAAATAAAGATCTATATTTAATTTTTTTTTTTATATTTTCAAAATCGGATATGATATACCCATGGTTAATAGTGGTGTAACTTTAATTGATGGTCAGTGTTCTAGGGTTAAAAACTGGAACAACAGACGAGGATTTTCAGCAGGCAGGAAAGCAAGAGGTGATCAGGCACTTATTATACACTTTAGAGAGAACAGGAGCCAGTTCATGGGCACACTTAATGACTATCACAGGGATACCATTGGACCCACATGCTTTGTAGGGATCCAGGTTAGAGATGATAGCAGAAACCATAGAAGGGTTTATATGCATGTCACTTAAATGAGACTCAGTTCTTGGTGGGAAGTTAGGCAGGGATACTCTAGATGAGTCAAGAGTTTGAAGAGAATTTACTGGCAAACATTCAGCTTTATCAGCAAAAGATGTTAACACCTCAAACTGATTGAATAGAGGAAAAATAGAAAACTTACTCTTATTTAATACACTATTACAGAGCCACCAGTAATCATGAGAGACAAAGTTGTTAGATGCAATATGGTGCCCCTTTCTTTCAACAGACAGAGACTAAGCTCTTTTGTAGACTTTTTTGCATTTATTATGAGCAGCAATGAATAAGCACCTGTTGTGACAGCAGCTGTCATGCTAGTATAGCGGAAAATAGTTTTTCCTGTGGTGTATAGCGGCAGAGCATGGTGGCATGAACCATGAAGCACATTGAGCTTTCACCTGATATTTCCCAGAAGGAATGAAAGCAAGAGTAAACTTCAGTGGCACAATTCTCAATTTGAAGGTTGAAAATTTTCATTCCAGGGGGCATTTTACAGAAAATCATGGAACATGTCCCAATCAGCATGCTGGTAACAGAATGACGTCTTACGAACAGGAGATTCTTGATTGGCCAATGATTAGAATGAAATATAAATGAATACTTCAGAGTAAGCAGAGTTTCCAAGAGAACAGTATTGTGAAGCTTGGCAAGAGCGAGAAGAGGAATTAAAAAATAAACAAGCAGAGAAGCCTGTTACTCTGGTATGCAAGAGAAATGGATAGGAAAATGCACAATTTGTTGAAGGGATTGAACAATGGAGCAAAAAAAAAAATGAAAGGTGAAAACACATGTAGGGGTTGTCAGGGGACTTGAGAGAGAATACCTTTGCCATCAGAAGATTATCCCGGATGTAAACACCAAGGTCATGTGAATGCAGGAAAAGGGGAAGATAACATAGAACAGAGAATTCATTTTTTGCAATGCCAGAATTTAAGTTTGTTTTGCAAAGTTCAAGGATATCCAGTGACCATTCCATGAAAAAAGATTCTATACTGTTGAAGTTGGAGCAGATACCAAGGAACATTGGAGAAAGAAAGGTTGAATGGGGGTAGGTGGATTTTTGTTTACTGGTTTTTCTCATATTTTGATCTGTTGTGTTGAGCATGATGAAATTTGTATTGGGGCTTTTTCCCACAATTACCTTTGAGCCTTTTTAGAAATTTTATTACCCAGTTTTCCAGGAACACAAACCACAATGTGCATCCTTAATATTTAGTAAAATTTGCTTTTGTTTTATTTTAATAAAATTGATTTGGTTTTATATCTCACTGAGTATCTCATCATATTTTTTATGGTGTGCCTTGATCTTTCCCCATTCTTCTGTCTCTTTTAACCAAACTCACAAAATAGACTTGAATAGTTTTTTTCCCTATTTTTTTTTATATCAGGCTTTCAATAAAAATGGCAAGGCTTAGGCTGTGCCTTTGGATATTTTGAAAGCTTTTGACAGTTTGGAATACAAGCCTTCTCCACAAGTGCAAGGGCTTCAAGTGTCTCTAACCAATTATTTCAAGTAATTCAGTCATTCTAAACAAATTGGGTAATGAAAGTTATTTGGTTTGTATTGTTTTATGTCATATCAACCTCAATGGTTTATTGTAATGCTGACAAGATTTTTTATTCCTGGTAATATTTGAAGTTAGAAAAGAAAAAAAAAACTCACCTCATGAACGTCCAGACGTAAAAAGAATCTTGTGGGGAAGCCAGATTGTTTTTATACTTTCAAATTAACACAAAAGCACGTCGACCACGAGATTTGAGAAAATATAAATATGCAGTGTATGAAAAACAGGGAAGAGGGAGAAGTTAGTCTACAAACGACCAGACAATACGACAAATACAACATCTAGAATATTTTTTCCAAAAATGTATTGATGGTAATAATTATTTTCTTCAAAAATTCATTACTGGTAATTATTTTTTACAAAAATATATTGATAGTATTAAAACCTATTTTTACACTTTCATAGTGCTTTGACACCAGTTTGGTGGTTAACTATTTGCCCAGCTGAGTCTCTAACAGGTGCTACCACCCTGAGTCAAGGTGGACCTGGGAACACCAGCAAATAAAAGGGTGTTTGATGCTCCTCAAAACCTCTTGATCAAAGGCCTTGCTATTGGATGTAGTTTATCGTCTTACCCAGGATACAATGAATGTTGTATTGAATGGCCATGCTTCTAGATCATTTCATATTAATGCTGGGATCCTCCCAAGGCCCTATCCTTGGACATGTAATCTTCACCAAAAACCGTCATCAGTTCCCAACTAGGTTTTTATACTGAAGACAACAATTTACTTCTGTCTCAATACTAAGTTTCGTAAGTTCAACCAAGTAAAACTGATAGATGAATCTCAAAAATGATCTATCACTTGTTAACTGTTGCAAGAAACAGCTTGTAAATTTTAATGATTACAAAATGAAACTGCTACACTTTATAAGCATCACTGAGACCCATTTCTGCCCTTATAAGCATAACTGAGACCCATTTTTGCCCCTATCAGCATGGCTGATGCTAACTTCCAAGAGAGCAACTCATTGTGCCTGCTTGGTCTCGTATTTTCTACTGACATGAAGTGGAAAGATTATATTGAACCAGTTGCTAGGTCTGCTGCTAAGAAGGTTGGTTCACAGTCTTATGCTAGATAAATTTTCTTGTCAGAATCCATTTTTCACTTTTATAAATGTACCATTCATCCATGCACTGGATATTGCTGCTATGGTCTGGTGCCGCTGCTATAAATCTTGAGATTCTTGACAAAATTCAAAGAAAAATCTGTAATGTTATCAGCCTTGACCTGGCATCTCGACTTCATTGACTTTCCCATTGCTGTGATGTGGCTTTCCTCCGTTTGAATTGAGCTCCCCTCCTTAGAACCCTGAGCAATATACCGATTATGTATACTACCAGATTGGCAATTAGTTCTCTTCATTTTACTAGTGAAATGGATGTTCTGTTCTAATAATTTCTCTTGCACTTCTCAAATGTGGGATTCTCATCAAATTTCTTGCTTCTCTACCACCTACAATCTTCAATAATTTAAATGCGATGTCAGTTGTCATCTGTTTGTCTTCCTAAAATCCATTCTTTTATTATCCTTTCTCCTCACTCAAGTCTTCATTCTCTTTCACTTTCAATATCTTAATTGTGTTATCAACTTGCTTGGAATTAAAGAAAAAAGAAACAAAAGAAAAGGAGGTACTATCCAGAATTTGTGCAATTTTGTGAAAATAAATTACTTATTTTAATATCTAGTTTCTACTATAGTCAACATTGCCTCTGGTGCAAAGTAAGTTTGACATTTTATTTGGTTTGTGTGTGTTTCCAATTCCCAGGAATAATTGCTAACATCTTACATGTCTTCACAAACACAATTATATATATATATATATATATATATATATATATATATATATATATATATATACATACACACACCAGTAACAATATCTCGTGTAGTAAAAATTCCCTTTACTTTTCTGTGCTACATGCAAGTAAATCTTTATTATGTTATATCACATAAAATGTCCAATTTTGATGGGGAAATAAAACATAATATTTTAAAAATACATTTATGATTGTCATAATGGAACCATTTTTCATTTCAAGAGCAGGTTTTATGGTCGCAAATAATCACTGATGAATGAAATATAAAACACATTCTGATTTTCTATAAGTTCCTCCCAATTTTTGTATCTTTCCATTTAAATAACAATAAACAATCATAGGTTAAAGTTCATGGTTTGCTAGAAGAACTGTTTTTCTGCAATCATCTTCGTTGCATCAAATTATGAATTGTCGTGAGTTGAACACTTTCTACTACCCAAGGATTTTTAAAGTAACTCATCCAACTGTCTTGTTCTTTCATCAAAGTTCAAATAACGAGCATTACAAATTTTTATATTTTATTTAACTGATTCCATATCCAAACTGCAATGATGTTTATTCCTTTTCATAAAAGAATCTTATTTGTAAAGACATGCTGTTATGTGCATTTAAATTCACATGTTATACAAAAATGCTTTTTTAATCTATAAAATTTTGATTCACTTTAAATATTCACACATCAAATATATTTGGTCAACATTGAAACAGGCTTATTGTTTTGTGGGCACCATCTGTAGAGCAATGATGATCAAGATAAACTCATCGACGAGAGTTTTTTTTGTTTTTTTTTAAGCTTTTCACCCCAAGCAAGGCTGGAGGCCACTAGCACGCAAGGGGTTACAGAAGGTTTGGAGGAAGAGCAGATAGGAGTGGTAGAGGAAAGGATGTAGAGGAAAGGATGTGGAGAAAGATAGTGGATCGATCAAGGCAAGGGGGTTACAGAAGATTTGGAGCGAGAGCAGATAGGAATGAAAGGGGAAAAGATATGGAGAAGGGAAGTGGATAGATCAAGGCAACTGGAGATGTCGATTGATGTTACACTTAAATAGTTGGAGATTATATTTGTCAGGGAAACAGGAATAAGGAAGGAAGCTATTGGAGTAGAAGAGACGTCTACATCTAACAGTTTCAACAGTGAAGGGGTGGGAACGGGATGCCAGCCTCATAGGACATTAAATTCATGAGGCCTGTGAACCAGCGAAAGCAGCTCATCAGAGCAATTACCGTGAAAGTATTTGTAAAAAAGACAGAGCGAGGCAATGGCGCATCTGTGAGAGAGCAACTGCAAATGAGATGACAGATCAGTGCCAATTACATTGCATATCCGTCTCTGGATCTTATCAAGAACCCTGAGGCAAACAGCAGGGTTTTCCAGACCATATATGGCAGCAATACTCCATGCAAGGGCGAATGGTTGATTTATAGATTTGGAGGATCGATTCCGGGGAGAAAAATTTCCTGGCTCGGCACAGGGAGCCAACTTTCCTTGCGGTGGATGAAGCAGTTTGGCCAACAATGGGTGTCTTACAAAAATGGTTTTATGCCCTACTAAACAAACTTAAGTAATTAAGTAAGAAGACATTAATATTCAGTTGAAAATGCTGCAAGAATGTTAGACAGAAACCTGACAGAACAAAACTTAATACTGAGGAAAGAGTGAAAGTTTTCTACCTTTCATTAGAAAGTTCTTAACTTCCTTTAAAAGGAATATGAGATTATTACAATTCATATAGTGCTTCAGATTTTGACATTTTTATGTCTTTAACATTTTGTAGGTTATTTAAAGTTGAAGTATTTGGGATTGTAAGAGTAATTCTTTTATTTTATTTTATTTTTTGCATTAACAATCGTTTGTGAATAACAATGATCTTTTTCCGATACAAAACTTACTATTTAACCCATAAAAAGCTGAGAAGAAATGAATTAATAAGTAAAAAAGGAGTATCCTTATGAGTAGACTGTTTATTTCAACAACAATTGTGGAACAAAGTGGCAAGTTATTCACACAACTTCAACTCCAGAGAGAACAAATGGAGTTCCAGGCACAGCAGAATAGCGAAGACATGGAAGCTGATTCAGTTTCAAACTGGTCAAAAGTCTGCACTTTTGTTGTGCTCAACACCATGCCTGATCAAGTTTTCTGGACAAATCAAACTGCTACTATCTATAAACAACTGGTGAATTTGGCTACTCAAAAGAATCTGCCCAAGGACATTAACAAGTTGACGATGGAGGAAATTATCAGCTTTATGAAAGAACAATTCGACCTGAAACCTTTCATTGTGTAAGAATATTTCAAGTTCTGGAGTGACATACAATGGAAGCCAGGTGAAAATCTCCAGGAGCTTACAGCGCATATACATCAAGATGCTGCTACTTGTGACTTTCATTCGATCAACAATCCACAAGATGAAGCTCTCAGATAGAGAAAAAAAAAGAGACTAATGAGACTGAAGGTTGCCAAGAAAACGGATCATGACTCCAAGACCAGGCCCATTAACAAGGTCAGACAGATCCAGAACAAGGGTCACCAAAAAAATCTACAAGCTACGTAATTCCACAGACCCTGAATATAAGTGTTACAGATGTGGAAAGGCTCATAAAGTGACAGATTGCCCCTACAAAGAAGTCAAATGCCACTTTTGTTACAAGAAGGGACATTTCAAAGCTGTTTGTAGGAAGAAGCAACTGCAGCAACCTTCCTTGAAGAGAACCATGAAAGCAGATCTTGTCAAAATGATCCTCGGTGATGTTCTCGATGATAATTCTAGGCTGGTTGTGCCAATCACAATCCAGAATTAACACTTTATGAGGGAACGGGACAACTAGAGGAAATTTCTTTTCTTTGCCAGTCAAGAACCAACTTGAAAAACCAAAAATGGATCATATCAAACATTGTTATGAGTCTGCCAGCAAGAACAACTTGCCAATACTGAGAACTTTTATGGGCCAAACCAAGGATCCAAGTACTGGTAAACAAAACTCAATTTCCTACATTACCACCAAGATCCCTTACCTGAACTTGCCAAGATGAAATGCTATCCAAACACTTGGAATCTCTGTGGACAATACCCTTGGACTGAGAAGCATAGAAAGTCAAAACACTAGTGAGGGTGCAAAAACAGCACATCCAAAGACCTGTAATGAGCCTTATGCTTCCTTTCAATGATACTGTTACAATCTGTTATGAGTTCCCAGATCTTTTGAAAGAAGAATTGGGATGTCAAGGATTTTGAATGAGAAGTTCAAGTCTGGTACAAAGCCTGTTTTTCAATAGGATCAACCAGTTCCATTCACTCTGGTTAAAGGTTATGAAGAAGGCATTGCCAAAAGAGTCTGGAAGAAAATCCAATTCAGTGAATATAGAATGACTGGGATACCAATTTGCAAGGCCCATATCATCTGATGCCATTTCCAGAGGCAGTAGGTGGGTTAGGGTTACACTAAGATTGACCTTGCGGATGCCTACAACCAGATCAAGCTGGCACTAAAGAGTAGACACAGTCTACATCTCAGTACTCACTATGGAGTACTCCTGCAGCAATGACTCCCAGTTGGAATCAAGTCAGTTACTTCCAGGAGATCATGAGGAAACTAACTGGTGATCTGCCTGGAGTTTCTGTCTTCCAAGATGAGATGCTTCTCAGTGGGAAAGATGCCAATGATCAATTGAGAAACCCGAGGCATTTATTTTTTGATTGTACAGTGAAGTCCCTGTTCATACTCCCCAGTGTGAAATATCTTAGCCATGCCCTATCAGCTAAAGGAATCATATGGCGATCCAAGGTTGAGGCAGTCATAATGATGCCACCTCCTATGGACATTTCGAGCTTAAAGTCTTTCTTGGGCTTTGTTCTGTTCTACAGGAAGTTCATTCCAAACCTGACTACTATGGTCAAGCTACTTTGCCATTTAACCAAGAAAGCAACACTCTGGAAGTGGGGAGATAAAGAACAAGCAGCATTTGAAGATTAACTCTTTGTACATTTTAACCCAGACAGGCCTCTTGAACTGGCTTGTGATGTGTCCAATGTTGGAATAGGAGCAGTCCTGTTTCATCACGATCTGGATGGAAGTGAGTGCCCAATTGCCATTGGGTCGAAGACTCATGTCTGCAGAAAGAAATCTGCAGCCAAATCCACAAGGAAGCTATTGCCATTATCTTTGGCTTGTGGAAATTCTACCAGAATCTGTATGGACATCCGTTCATACGGGTTACTGATCATAAACTGCTGACAGTATTGTTCATCCATAAAAGAGGGCTACCACTTCTTGCAGCCAACTGACAATGGGACCTGTGGCTAAACCAGGTTGACTACACAATCAAGAACTGGAAAACAGTGGATCATGGCAATGCAGATCCCCTTAGACAATAACTTCGACAGGGAGGAAAGTGGAGAAGATATGGACATGGTGTGCACTATCAAAGTTCACTGCATTCAAGTCAAACATGTAGATGTTAACATCCCCCATTAAGAGTCTGGGTAAGGTCCAATGATAGCCACCAAAGCACACCAATGATGAAGTCAAAAAGTTCCAGAAATTGTAAGATTCACTCAGTATCTAGCATGGATGCCTCATCCGTTGATCAAGAGTTGTGATTCCACAGAACCTACAGCCCAATATCCTAGATATACTGCATAGAAATTTTGGTATAGAATGTCTGAAGCAGTTGGCAAGAACCACTGTCTACTGGCTTGGTATTGATACTGCTGTTGAGATGGCTAGTTGATGATGTGAACATCAAAATAAGACATCCAAGCCTGCAGTTTACTCATGGATGCTGCCAGAGAAGCCAAGCTGCTTACATGTGGATCCTACCATCAACATCATGGGTACAAACTGGTTGCTGATCACTGATGCTTTCTCATTGTATCTATGTATTCACCCAACATCATCCACAAGAGCCACACTCGTTATGGATAATGCATAGACTTTACTTTCTGAAGAATTTCAGAGCTGGCGCAAAGAACAGGAGATTACACACCTGACAAGAGCACTGTACCATTCAGGTGTCAATGGAACAGCAGAACATTTAGTGCCAGCTTTCAAGCAAGTGCTGAGAAAGTTGTCTATGCCCCCAATGTGAACTATTCAAGATTTCTTGATGCAGTACTGGAGAACTTCGACATCCTGTGGATTCTCTCCAAGTGAACTCTTGAAATCCTGGCAGATGCAGACTAGGATTGATTCTTTTCTGCCTTTGACAACACACATAGCTCACGGCATACTATCCAAGATGTCATCAATGGCTGAGATGACTCCTGTAGTCGATAAGAGATGGACTACGACACTCCTTTACAACACTGGATTCATTTACGGGCCCTTCTCCGGATTATGACACTCAACCATATTTGAAAATACCAGGAGCATGTATGATGTGAACCCTGCTTATATTTTGCCAAATAAAGCTTGGATGAACTTATCTTCTGAGTCTTCATTCTTAACAACTCCAAACTCAGGAGGATGTTACCAGGGTAACTAAGCAATACAAGGCTGCTGATCTAGTATATACACTGTACTTTGGACAGCACTGAGATAAACATCCCTGATTAGTACCAGCAGTCATCATAAAGTTATTGGGTACTTGTTGCTTCAACATCAAGAATTTTTTCCCATGGCCCAGTATGGAGATGACAACAAGAACAGCTACATCCACACTATGCATTTGCAGAGGACTATGAACCTAGTCATGAGACAGACAATGTTTCCGAGTTTCCAACTAATCATCCAATGGAGGTCTTGAAAGAAGTGTCACAAGCTCAGGGACAAACCAGACCACTTCTACCCCAGAGCAAACTGCCTGTACCAGAATATAGACCAAACAGATGATCTAAGAGAACACCCAAGCTCAGAGAGAGACTTTGTTGTTGATGCTTTTAGTGTGCTATCAGTTTAGGTGGAGAGGTGTTGTGGAGATTTGTCCAATGCAAATTGCTGGCATGTGAATCTGTCCAATAGAATTGAATGGAAAGTTTTACAACTCTCTAAAATGTTGTAATTGCACAGCTATATAATGCAGTGGGGTTCAGTTTATTTGTCCTTTTGCCTTTCTCCTGTCCCATTATACATTGTTGGAGAAACAGTTAATTAACCTATTTGGATTATTGCTGTGCATTCTCTGCAAGTGAATGAGAAAAACATGACAAGTTCCCATGAGTGTGCTTAAGTGAATCTAACAAACCCAACAGGAATTCAAACTTAAATTTCTTATTCTGGGCCATTATAGATTAAACCATCTAATCATTTGTTTGGTTTGGTTTGTTTTATGGCATATCAACCTTAATGGGTCATTTAATGCTGACAACATTTTTTTTTCATGGTAATATTTTTGTTTTGTCAAAAATCTATTTCTGTTAATATTATTTTCCTTAAAAATGTAGAGCTGGTAATATTATTTTTTCAAAAACGTATAGCTGGTAATAGTTTTTTTTCAAAAATGTATTGTCAGCAATATTTTTTTTTCTTTAAAAAATTTATTTCTGATAATAAGTTTTTACAAAGTATTTCTGGTATTAAAACCTATTTTTACACTTTTATAATGCTTTTTAGCTCAGTTTCGGGGTTAACTATTTGCCCATAGCTGGGACCCTAACAGGTTCTACCATCCTGGTTCAGGGTGGACCTGGGAGCACCAGCAATTAAGAGGAGGTTCCACGCTCCTCAAAGCCTCCTGATCAGAGGCCTTCCTGTTGGACGTAGTTTAGCATCTTACCCTGGACACGGATGTAGTTTATCGTCATACCCAGGACACTTCATTTGTTTGGTTGACTGATGTAGTCCTATGTGAACTGAGGCAAATAGAACAAAAAGTTTAACTTTGATCCTTAATTTAAAAAATGGACTCAATATTTACTCAGCATTTACTGGAAAACCCTGGTGTGATTTGAAACTATCATCTCTCAGATTATTTTTGACTGGGATCTCCTAATATACGTCTTCTGCTCAAGTAAACATATACTTTTCATTATTTGCTATTCACAATAATTAAATTTAATCTAATTCAATAAAAGATTTCAGTAAAGTTAACTCCATACTAAAAGTGGGACAGGTAAGTAAATCAACCCTGTAGGTCTGAGAGACAATCATTTCAAAATTTGTGAACTGCTGCTACAGAATCACAATAAAAAAAACTTTACCGAATGTCAAAAGAATACATCACTTGTGGACATTCAACAACTAAAATAGATAGTATATGCGATTCAAAAATGGATTTATTTTGTTTTTAAGGATTAACCTTGTGCAGGTTATTTAAAGACAGAACATTTTTTATATTCCAAGAATTTTTATGTTTATAATAATAATGATTTACTGATACCGGTCACATTAATTAACATATAACTGCAAGGGAGAAGAGGTGGATTCATACCTTTCCCAAGGGTAATTGGGCATAAGTGAATATAACGAACCCGACCGGAATTGGAACTCAGCTCTCCGATTTCCAATTCTAAGACATTATCATCACCCTCATATCCAAGCTTACAGCACCTGGTATTCCCAAGTAGTCACCAATCTAGGTTCTGGCCAGGCTTGATGTTGCTTAACTTTGGTGATCATACAAGAAGTAGTGTTGCAAAATGATATTGCTGTAAGCCTGGCACATTCACTCGCAAGCATGTGAAACTTGCACGTGCATTTAGGTATTTCAATGCGATATGGCCATCAGCCTCTGTAACTTGAAGAGAAAATAATAACAATCAAGATGTACACTTTCCACACGACTTTAAACAAAAAGTTAGGAAAGAAACCTCCATTGATACTGGAAAGAAAGGTAAACAATGGATTCAAGTACTTTTTCCTGGAAAACTATTTGGTCAATGAATGTCAAATGTTTCCTTTTAAGGAAACAGCTCTTCTCACCATTACCATGTACTTCTACGCGTTGTGTCCCTACAGGATGTTGTTTGATCATGGCTCTCTACAATTTCCTATCAATTGTAGCCTGTTTTTTTAGTAAAGTGAGTAAGGCACAAGATTGTTACTGAGTATTTTGGACGAACAAGAAAAAAAGAGAAACAATAGGGAGAGAGAAGAATACAAGGCGGTGGATTACAATTGACATTGCATTTAAATTTTGGAAAATTTGTTGGAGTTAGCTCCTCCTTAATTCCCTAATTGTCACTAGGGGTCATTCTCCCTATACTATAAATACTGGGCAACTTATTGCCTCATTCCCTTTTTCATTTCTTTATTTCAGCGACTACAATGTAAGCTCTCTTAGAAGATCTGCATCTTCCCATTTGTGAGAGACGTCACGAACATTATACACATATACATGTATGTACGAACATTCACCAAAGAACACACACGAATGTACACACACAAATGTTATTGTCTATGTCCATTGTAAAATTGAGTTGTTTAATTCATATATTTGTGTATATATATATATATATATATATATATATATATATATATATATAGGTTTTGTTCGTCTTCATTACATCTTCGGTTGGACAATTTGAGTTCGCCATTTTCTTGTAGTTGGACCTTCTTCTAGCAGGAAATAAACAGCACATGTTTCTAATTTAACAACTTGCAAATACACCCTGGTCCTCTACAAATTGAATTTGGCTGAAAAGGAAGAAGCTGGAAGGGAGTTCCACAAGTGAGAAGTGTGAGAAAAGAAACATCATAGAACTTACGGAAACATCGAGCCAATTCAACTGTAAAATGATGAGACCATGTCACCAATCTAGCATTATGCTTAAATTCATGAAGTTTAGTTACCATAGCGATGAATTCATTCAAACAATTACCATGAAAGTATTTATAGAAAAGGCACAGGGAGACTACAAAACTGAGATGCCAGATCAGGACCAACAATATTGCTGATTCTTTGGATTTTATTAAGATTCTCTAAATATACAGCAGGATCACCAGACCAGATGAGGTAGCAATATTCAAAAGATGGACAATGGTAGACTTAAAAATATGCAAGATAAATTCTGGAGAGAAAAATTGTCTAGCATGACACAATGAACCTACTTTCTTAGCAGCAGGCCTAGAAATGGCTTCAATATAGTCTTTCCATATCATATCAGCCAAGAATGTTTAACTGAAAACGCACAACAAATCACTCATGGAGCTTAGCTTCAACAATGCTTGGAAGAATGGAAGGTGCCTTTCAGGAGATATTAAATTTTGTCGTTTTGTTATCTCTCCTAAACCTTCAACTGCCATACATTTATTCATGCTCACTAGATAGGTTATTCATTGCTTTTCTCTTACCTTCAATCTGTCCTGTGAGTATCAAAATTTTCAATCTCTTTTTCCTCATTAAATTGTTCAGGAAACTTCTAACCTTTAGTTCCATAAGTTCAGGACCTTCACAGCTTGGACATACCAGTCTACATCATCAAAAAACACTATTCTCAACATGCAGTACTTGTTGGTCAAAAAGCTTTGTTATTGAACAGAATATTCCTCAGCACTTCAATTTTCTAGTTAAGGGTCAATCATATCTATACTTCTTATCCTTCTGTTAAATAATAGTTTCAGATTATTATTTTTTAGTGGCAGTGTATTTTGGCTCAGACCTTCTGAAGCTGACCTTTAAGGTCAGATGGCAGTCAAAACAGGGAAGCTGATTTTGATTGGCTGAGCCAAACGTGGGAATGAGTTATAGACTAAGGTTTAATGGAAGTTGCTGTTTGGACGTCAAGCTAACGAGACATGCTAGATTGTGTTTATGCAAACCCCCTCCCCTCAGTAGAGAAGGGTCTTTTAAGAGTTGGTTGTTACATGTCAAAGGAAATCGACATGTGAGATTTGTGTTTGAAAGCAGCTCCCTAATAGGGAGTGAAGTAACCCTGACTTGATAAGATGTACCCGTCAATATGGTTAATAAACTAGCAAGATCTAAAATCCATTTTGTTGAAATTCTCTCATCTCTGAAAAAACAATTGGTGATCAAAGACTGAGAATGAAGGCAATGTTATGAGAGAATTGACACCATCACTCCAAGACCAACCCCAGATGAAGAGGCTATACAACACTTCCATCTCTTTCGTTTATAGCCAAAATCTCATCCATCATTATCACTTTAACTGTAACCTTCTCCATCACAAGTTTTGAACTGGGTGGAAGTATATTTTTAAAAAGATACACTTTTTTTAGAAGTTTATTATAAAATTATAGGTATAAATTGCCCTTATAAATACTGAATATTCACTGGAATATGGTTTCTTGAGATATCAGATGTAAGCAAGACAATAGACAAATGGTTTTCTCTTGAAGAGATTCTTGATATGGTTTCTCCAAAGATAATAAGCAAAAGACAAAAATATAAGAAATAAGGAATTATTATTATTATTTTGCTCTCACCCTCCTTGTAATAATTCAGTTGAACGTAGAAACACAACTCACCTGAAATTAAAACAAAAAGAAATTAAATATACAAGCAAAATGTATCAAAAACTTTCAAAAGACATGGCATTTGATAATATGGCTAATTTCAAGGAACATTTGAAAAATTAATTTTGAAAAATATTTTCATCATAAACTTCCTTAAATTTTAGCCTCCACTTGATATCATGTCACTTTCTAATGAGAAAATTTGACAGGATATATTAAGAAGTCATTTCATTTTAATGATAAAATAGCTGAACTAAGGTATCATGTATAGTGACTCTGAGGATCTCACCAGTGAGAAGTTCAACAGGAGGACAGTAACGACAATAAAATTCAACCAGCTTTCAACTAAATCTGAACCTGGAACTGGACTATTGGTAGTGCACCTGATCTTTGTGTCTTAAGGTTGATATTCTTTGTGCTTTTGCAAATATGTCCTCACCCGGTTTCTGGAATATTGTACCCTTGGTTTTAACGGCTCAAGCATTGCCATTGTTTGCGTGTATCATTTACTGAATAGTAACTGAGGAAATGATTGCTAAATTCATAAAATCTGTGCCCCAAATATTTCCTTCAAAATATAGAAGCAAAAAATGTCACATGATGTGGCATTTGGTAATGCTGCTAATTTCAAAGAACATTAGTAAAATTAATTTGAAAAATATTTCTCATTATAACTTCCACTTGATATCACATCACTTCCTGTTTAGAAAATTTACAGGATATATGAAACAGTTTAAATGAACACTTTTTTAAAACCTTTTTATGGCAATTTAAACCACAAATATTAATCAATACAGGAAGAACACAACACAAATTGAAAGTTTAAAGGAATATTATTCATTTATACAAATACTGTTTGAAATAATAGTTCTTGTTGCAAACAAACTGTTCTGTTTGCGGCTATATATTATATAATGAAACAATAAATGTCCACTTAACTGAAGTACTTGGTGTTTAGTAAAATGTTTTATGTACTCATATTAGTACAGGTATCATGTCATAATTGCTGGTATTGAATCAGAGATGAGTTTAATGTCCTGTCCCTTGCATATCTTGGTAGAAAAGATGGAGAGAAACAGAAGGGAACAGTGTTCTTTGATAATTGGCGCCAACATATTCTGGCTAGTGATTGGTTGGTTTGAAAAGGGGTATTGACCAAGCAAATATGCTATACATGATCTCTAGAGAGGGCAGTTGACCAAAGGAGATAACTCACTTAATATATATATTTTATAATTTCACCCCAAGCAAGGCAACAAAGCCACTAAAGCACAAGGGGTTTACTGAGTGTTAGAGAATATGAAAAAAACTATTAACGAGAGAGAACAATAAAAGAACAAGAATTAAGATAGAAGATAACAATTGATATTTTTGAAGATCCAAGTTGATTGGGAAGCAAGAAGCCAAAAAAGAGTTCCACAAGTGAGAAGTGTGAGAAAGGAAACAGTTAGACTAGAACATATGCTTACATCTAGCCATTTCAAGCTTGAAATTATGAGATTTTGCCACTGATCTAGTCCTGCACTTAATTTAATAAAATCTAGGTACCATAAAGGAAAATTCATAAGAACAATTAACATGAAAGCATTCATAGCAAAGGCATAGAAAAGCAATATTATGGTGGGTAAGCAAGAGATGTCTTAAACATGTAAAGGATTGGGTACTTGTCAAATTTGAAAAATATTTCCCATTATAAATCTCCTTACATGTTGCCTCTACGTAAAATCTTATTTGTTTAATTTTTAATTGTTTCTCTCTGAATAAGGTGATAATAACACTGAGATGCAAGGGGCTACTGAGAGTGAAAGAAGATGAGAAAGCTTTAGCAAGGAGAAAAGACAAAAACAGTAGATGGTGATTGATGTTGCATATAAACTTTTGTTGATCATAGGTAACAGGAAAGCAAAAAGCCAAAAGAGAGTTTCACATGTAAGAAGTGTGTGAGAAGAATGTGTTAACACAAGACGTATGGTTACATCTAGCAATTTCAACAATAAAATGATGAGACCTAACTACCAATCTAGTACTACATCTAAATTCAAGAGAAATACCCAGGATTTCCTTTTTGTAAAAATTGTATTATAATTATTTGGAAATGATAATTACTATCATATTCTGTCTATATTTCTGAGATGAGGTATTATGTACAGTATTTACATTAGTCGGACTATTGTCCTCATCTTTGTCGCCATATTTGTCACAACGTTTTGGCCGTTGTACGCTCCGGCCTTCTTCAGGTGGTTGGAATTTCGAACCGAACCCTTTATTTCGATCACTGGGGTAGACTGTTCTAGTTCCACAAGCCATGTTTGATGGATGTCAGTTATCAGTTATTTCCTGCTAATTTTCCCTCTGAAAGTTCTCCACTGCCTTAACCGAGTATTGAACTCACACTCTTTGGGTCTATCACTGGATCTAACCAACGCCTTTATCCACTGTGCCATGTGTCCTTGAGAACAGTCTACCCCAGTGATCGAAATAAAGGGTTCAGTTCGAAATTCCAACTGAAGAAAGCTGGAGCGTACAACGGCCGAAACGTTGTGACAAATATGGCGACAAAGATGAGGACAATAGTCCGACTAATGTAAATATTGTTCCATTTAGTTTACTTCATTAGAAAATAAGAGGCATCAACAGAATACTTGATTAATTTGGACTCACCTCCATCAGCTGGCATACTACTGAGAAGACTAATAATAATAATGAGTAAGTAACAGTGATCTTAGTGAGAATCAGCATTTGTATAGAATATAAATTCTGTGAATAGAAAGTGACTTGACATTGAGCAAAGGTTATAAAAACAGCAAGTTATAGATCTTCTTTATAATAAATAATTCTCAAAAGAAAATAGAAAAAGAATGATTTTATTAAATTGTGCAATTCTTTTGTTTAAGTCTAGGGAGCCAGGTAGCAGAAAGTTTTCAAATAGCTGCATGCCCACAGTGTACCTGAACGAAGCTGATATTCAGAAATTATTGTTATTTTGAGTATTTTTAGAATTGCAAATCCAAATTCCTGTCTCAAATGGTTTTCATAACCTAGAATAAATATCAACATCACAGTTGTTCATTTGTAAATGAAACGACTTGAAACCTGCCCAAGAGAGAATGAAAATATTCAGCTTTTTTTTTTTTTTTTTTTAAGTTTTGTGTTCATGTTATCTTTCTTTTATATTTAAGTTTGTCATAGAAATATTGTCAATCCGTTTGGGATCAATACTGTTGCTGTCTGCAATATTTCAGATATACAAGTGATGATAAAACCATAAAAGAATATAAATTAGTAATTGTTTTGACCAACCGAAACCAGCTCCCAATTAGACTGACAAGATATTTGTTATATATGATGATATGTCGCCTGACTATGACAAGTATTCTAAATAATTATACTGTTCTAAAATTAATACAACATATGGTCATATGCTGAAACACCAGTTAATCAACATCAAGCCTGGTCAGTATCTAAATGGGTGACCATTTGGGAATATCAAGTGATGTATTCTTGGATGTACAGGTGCTGTAATGGATAATGGCTTGGAATGAGAAATTTGAGTGCTGGGTTCAAATTTCAGTTGAGTTCATCACATGCTTGGGCAATCAGAAATCAGAAAGAGACATGATTGTCCAAGTGTGTCACATCTGCTGCATTGTGCCAGTGCAGTAAGGTAATGGCCCTTCCCAGCTGACCCATAGATGGAAGCTGGGGAAGGCCTATACCCAAGAAAAGGAGTCACAAGCTGAGTAAAAAAGAAAACTAATGCAATTTAATTTTTCTATGTTGGTCAGTCAGTTAGGTGCCATCCGTGATATACACTAAGGTGATCATGTATCTTTCGATACATGACTGACAAGGTACATTTTTCCCACAGTAGGTTGCCATTTCTTTCAGTGGTAGAATTTATAATCGGTCCAAATTATTGGAACACCCTTTACAAATGGGATAATTAATCTTTCTACCGTAGCTCACCCCCATTACAGTATGACATTTTGACAACAATAAATTGGAAGTACAAGTGACAATTTTCCATTAAAATTTGAAAATAAAATAAAAAACCTCACCTGGCTATAGAAAAATAAAAAGATATTGTATTCACAAATGCTTAATATATTTTGATAATGAAGTCCATGTAAAAAGATATCAGATTTACAGTTTTAAAGTGGTGTTTATACAATAAAAAAATTGTCAGGTTTTGGCAACTATTTTTTTATGATTCTAATCTGCTGGACTTTTTATCGTAAATAATAGTGGAAGAATCATATGAAAGATAAAACAAATTTCAAATGTCTTCATAAAATTTAATAATTTAATTTTCCGCCATGATTCCTGGAAACTTAACCTTAATTAACACATTATCTTACACAGTTGACACACAGAGAAAGATTAAAAAAAAGTAGTAACTCAAGAAAAATATCAGATGATGACTTAGATAAGGAGATTTACTTGCGAATGTAATCTCAGCTTTTCTTTTATAGACATTGACAAATGGCAATTCATTAAATTTATTGCACTTGTTGGAAGGAATGTCTATCATATGGCAAATGCTTTTCAAGCTGTTTTAACACTTTAACAGATTGGCACGAATGTCAGGCATGTACTCCACCAAACATGGGATGATACTTGGCTGATTTAGTTAGCCCACCAATAGCACCTGTTTGATTGCAGCCACAAAAGTGCAGAAAGTGAGGAATCATCTATCATAGGATTGTTAGAAATTTATGCATCGATTTAGATAGCAAACAGACATACCTCGTTTTGTGGAAATACAGTTATAGGAAACTCTTATATTTTACGGTTAATAAGTGAAGCACAAACAAGAAAGAGACACCTACAAATAAATTTTACTAAATTCAGCAGATACAAAAAACATTTTTACAATTCTGTCCAAACATGGCTCCAAATTAAGTAAGTGGTTTCTGGAACCTGACTGGATATGACAAGTCATCTGATGTGCTTGAACTTCAGATGACCTGGAAATGGGTCAGAGCTTTGGGTTATTTTCATTTCCATGCTAAACTCGGATAGTATTTCGAAGCTGACCCATAGCAATAAAAACAGCCCGCCAAGAACAGACAGAGCAGTTAGTAAATGAGAGTCAGTGAGGAATAGTCAGCAAACTAGACCCTGCCTCGATCAACAGCATAGACACACATTACCATGAAAATGTGTTAGTCAGTGATGGTTTTTCTACACTGAAAAACATACAAGCCACAATGAAAGCAAGTCCTGTCTCCTCTCTCTTTGTTCACTATTTTAAAATTACTGTTATCGCACTCAATCAGTCAGCAGTCACACGTTTCATTAGTGTGCTACACACACTGGCATACAATACCGCTTGTTTTACTCACTTGTAACAAATAATTTCAAACAAACTATTAGTATCTTCATGGCCACAATGAAAAAGATTGAATTTAAATATGTGAATACATAGATCTGCCTGTATAAATGCATATATTACATTTGATGTGGTCGTCTATTTCTGCAAAAACCATTTCTTTGTATTGTTTATAATTTTGTGTTGTATTTGTGGATACGACACTGAGATTTTATTTTTTCACCTAAAAGCCAGGAAGACTGACCCTACACAGGAATTCAACTTCATATCCCAAACAGGAGCATAAACTCGCAGAAGGAAACTGACACATGTTATACTGTGTTAACACATGCGGTAACTTATTCTATTTATTAGGGACACAATAAAAACAAAGAAACTAGGGGTGGAAAGCTTCAACTGTAAGTGTTCATCTGACTTGAGTGTAATTGTATGCATGCTTGGTCTGTGTCAATGCCCAAAGAGGATATACAGTATATTAATATGAGGATCTGTGTTCTGTTGAGACACATTATTTTTTACCTTGTGCATGTCATGATCTGATTATTTCATGATTATTTCCTCTGTCTGTCTGTCGCTCGCTCCCTCTTTATCTGCCTCCATTAATTTGGTATACATAAGGTTTAAAATGAATTTAAAAAAATGAAAAAGCTTTCTTGAAGATTTCATTTTAGCTTTAAATGAAAGCTAAAGGATTTAAAAGTTAATATTTCCAGTAAGCAAAATAATATGGTATATTTCAAACAGAAATTATATTGATCGGAATCAATTTTTTCCAGTAAAATTGGGCATTTTGATACATTTGTAAACAAAAAGTTAATTTTCTGTTTTAAAATTCGTGCAAAAATAAAATATTAATTTCTGAAACATTATTTGAGGAAAATTGGCAAATTAATCTGATTTGAAACAAATATTACTAAAAGCATAAAATGTTGTATACAAACATTTAACTATGGGGTCATGTTTTCCTGATGTGTTAATGGATTTATTGACAGTCAATCTACTGACGAACATATTCACAGTTAAGTATGGTGGAGCAGACGATAAAGTTTTTTTTTTTCCACCATAAGAGGGAATATACCTTAAAACATGACCTTTTAATGTGAGATTTATCAGTTTTTACATCCACACTTCAGAAATTTTGCACATAATCACATACAAAACAAATTAAAATTCTCTTAAAAATATTTGGAGTTGTCAGATTGTAATATGCTTTACTATATATGATTAGTAAATATATTTTTACCTCATAAAAATATTTCTTAAGAATTATTACACTGAAAATGAATTTTAAAAGATTTAAAAACTTCATAAATTATTCAATTTAAAATTGTAAAAAAAAAAAAAAAGAAGATAAATTTTGTAAATATTTATTTTCATTGAGAATTTTTTTTCTTTAGGCAATATTGACTTTAATATATATTATTCATAAAAGCAATTAAAAGTTTCTCTAATTAAATAATGTCTTAGTTTAATTGCATTTTGTATTTTTTGATTCAGAACAAATTTTTGGTAAGACTGAGTCCAAGTGTCCAATTTCTTCAAAGAATTCTGCTTTTAACTTAATTTAAGAATTATCTTTTTACTAATATAGTCACAAAGAATTATCTTGTTAAGTTTCTCAAGTTTTCCTAAAATTAAGTAAGGAGCTGAAACACACACAAAAAAATATATATTTTTACCATGATTTTCTAATAAAAAATTTCAAAAATAATTTAATTTCTGAATAAGTCCTGAAAATTTAATTAAAATCTGACAATTACTTGATTTTTGCAAGAATTTTCAAATTAATGTGTCTGTCACCACAAAAAAGAGGCCAAAATTTGCTCTGCTAAAAGTTAGTACAACTGCTGACACAAAGAAAATGAGTTTTTCTAATGAAAATTTTGAATATTCTAAAAAAAAGTAAAAATTAAGTAATCAGAAAAAAACTTTGATCCTTCCCCTTAATAATAAAAATGACTTTGATGATAAAACTGTTTTCATTGTGGGATGCTGATTTTTTAGTGTTTTCGTGGATATATACAAGTTGAGGATCAGATATGGATAGGAATCTGACAAGATGATAAAATAAAGACCAAGTAGAAAATGTATTTCAATATAAGGTTTCACTTTTATTATCTCTGATGAAGCTGTAAGAAAAGTGAAACATGTTAGATTGAGATACATTTCCTACTTGTTCTTTATTTTATCATATATACATATATTAGATATTTGTGTATGAAATATTGCACATTGAGTGCTGGTTCTAATAAAACAGAGCCTGATGTATAATAATAACAGACATTTTATATATATATAGAGAGAGAGAGAGAGAGAGTGAGTGAGAGATTTTTGTGAGAAAATGAAATAAAACCAATAAATAAATAATGAATAAAAAATAAATTTTCCCATGATGCAAGTTTTAAAGAAACTGGAAAGAATTTCTGGTCACATGACCGATTTTATGATCCCACTTCCAGAAAGGGTAGAATCTTTCTCTTTCCACCTCATGAAGTAGACATTTGGCCATTCCAACTCAGCACAAGGTTGACTTTAGAACATCTATCTTTACCTTTTCTTCCCATAGATTATTTCTGAACCATAAAGGAAAACACATACTCAAGAGACTTTTCACTTTATTTCTTTTGTGTTGACTGTATTGAAACAAACATCTGTAGCAGAAACTAAAGTTTTTGTGTGCTTCTTCTGTTTTCTTTGTTTATATATTGATCGCACATCTTCACCTAAAAATACACACAAAACCCACAACCTTATTAACACCAACAATTTCCTGTATATTTAATCTTAAGTATATTGAAATAAATATTTAATGTGTTGTGTTTGCAAGGAAAAGTATCTTTCCATCGTGTGGAGAGACATGATCGCCTACACCAGGAAGGGATATGACATACAGAATTAACAGGATTATGGAATATTTCATTTGAAACAAAGATGTAATGTAAACTGTGATGTAATATCAATCTTTCTAGTGAAGGTAGGATAGTCTCCTCAAACCTGAAGAGGAGACTTGATCCAATAGAGATGTGGCTCTACAGGAAGATACTGAGAATAGCATCTATGTAGTATGTGTGCAAAAAGGACAATTATACTTAGATTCAGAAGGAGACAGCTGAACTTTGAGATACATGAGGAAAGAGGGCTTGGAGAATTTGAAACATATCAAAGGAAAGAGGGACAGAAGAAAGCAGCAATTAACCTGCAGAATCAGTTTGTGTAAATGGATGGTAGAACAGACAGGAGGGATAATAAAAAAGACAAATATTGTTTGTTTGTTTGTTTGGGGTTTTATGGCATATCAACCACTATGGGTTATTTAATGCCAGATCCAGTATTTACTAGATATATCAAAAACGTATAGTTGGCAACGTCATTGTTTCAAAAAAACATAGCTGGCAATGTCATTGTTTCAAAAAAACGTATAGCTGGCAACTGTTTCAAAAACGTATCCCTGGCAACATCATTGTTTCAAAAACGTATAGCTGGCAACATCATTGTTTCAAAAACGTATAGCTGGCAACATCATTGTTTAATTTTTTTTTTTCTACTGTTTGACCCTAAGCCACCGCTTTCCATCACATTTTAGGGGTAAGGTGTTAGTATATTTAGTGTAGGGTTTGATGTGATGGGGCATGACATGACCAGCCGATTGATCGGATCGACGGCCTTTTGGTTCGACAAATATTGCTAATAGCTACAAAAGATAGGAAGATGTGAAGAGCCATGGCGAATACAAGAAAAAGTGTAGAGTGAGTGGCTATGGTTAAATATAATTGGGAGAAATGGCCAACAAACAGAAGTGACAAAGTTTGCAATAACAAGAAAAAGAACAGGGCAAAAAATAATATAAAGCAAACAGAAAATATATACAAGGAAAATTAACAGTAATAAGGCAAAGCAACAGAAATATGGCAAAAAGTTCAAAGTAAGAATTGGTGTCAACACACAAAATCAAGTTCAGGCCAGTGAACATAGAGTTCTGACTTCAAGACAAGACAGACCAGGACTGAGTTGTATGAAACCGAGAACTGGCCGATTTTATTGGCCAGGAAGAAATCCCAGCATGAATGTGTGTACTTCTGTCTATAAACTGGGGAGAGGAAAGTGTTTTGCAGCCATTCCATATAGCAATGGAACTAACAGAAAGTAAGAGTTACCACTAGGGACAAAATGCATGTGTGTTTGCACCTTAATTGGTTCCAGTTAATAGAAGTCCTTGATCTAGAGTCAAGGGTAGCATGTCTTTCAGTGTGAGATGCCTTCTAAAAGGGAACTAAAATTTGAATAAATAACCAACTGATACATACAAAAATGTTTATTATATCTGCTCTTTAAAGCCAGTTAACGAATTGGTTGAACACTTCTTTCTTTTATAAAATCAATAAATCATGTTGGGAAATAAGTGTTCCCTCATCAGAATGACAAACGTGCCTGGAATGCAACAATACACTGGTTATAAATTTAATGTAATGGAAAAAAAATCTGTTTCGAAAATGAAGATAAAAAAAATCTAAAAATAAAAAATCCAGAGAGAAAAAAAAATGAAGGAAGAAAATGCTGTTTTATGTAAACATGCGAGTTCTAATTTTCAGGAATAAATCAAAAGAAAGTTAAAATATGATCAGTACACACAGACACAACTGATAAACATTTGTAAATAAAGCTTTCCAAATGTTCAAAATAACTAACAAGAAGCAAACAAAAATGGAAACGACAATGAAAAAATGATGGATATAAAAGTTTTATTTAAAATTTACTGAAGAAATTGACAAAGTTATTGTTGCACAATTTTGTAAATTCAAATCTAAAAATCAAAGTAGATAAAAATATAAAATATAAAACAAAAACTTGGCAAAAAAAGAAGAAAAAATGGACCATAAAAAAAGAAGAAAAAATGAACCATAAAAAAAGAAGAAAAAAAGTGAAAATTACTCATCAATTTTCTTTTAAAATTAAAATTGCAAAATTTTAACAAAACAAAGAAACATCTAAAAAATGATTGAAAAACTAAATAGCCAAATTCTTTATAAAATGATCCCAAAAAGAAAAGTGAATTCAAGAAAGTCAAAACAAGAAAAGTGCCATTAAATCTTTATCAACCAGGAGACCAGTCACATACAGAAATGAAATCATCTTTCACCATTTTGGGCAAAAGAAAAAAAAATTTCTAAATACACTTTTCTTTTAAAAAGAAAAAAAATCGTCACACAGAGACAGACAGGCATGCAAAGGACAACTCAAAAAAGGTTAGGGTTTTTGAGTTGTATTTTGTCAAATTCAAGTAATTTTCAAATGCCATTGGACATTTCTCTGAAAATCATTCATCCTTTACATGGTTTCCTCATTTTAGTCGATGGACAATCAATGGCTTTCCACCACTTTTCATCACTTGTGCTAAGCAATGTTCGACTCTTTATCATCTCTCTTTGCTCTTCCATCTGCTCACACAAACTCATGAGAGGTCAGTTGCTTGCTCTTTCCCACTTATCCTCTTTCTCTCAATATGCCCGGTGTGTTTTTCTCAGCTATCCTTCCTCATAATTCATCCTGAAAATTTCAACCATCTCTTTCTGATTTAAAGTATATCACTTTATAATCCCATTTCTTTTAAAACTTCCATATGTGTGTGTATGTATATTCCTTTGTGGGCTTGATGTGTGGGTTTTTTGTAGATGTGTTCTTTCTTTGTCATCTGGTTTTTGTTTGGTGTGATTTAGTACATGTTGTAGGTTTGTGTCGTGTTTTGTGTCGTGTTTTGTGTCATTTCTTTCCATTAGAATTTAAGTGACAATGTAAGTATATATATATTTGAATGTCTAGATTTTCCTATTATTTCATTTTTCTTGATTAATAATTTGCTTTTGTTTTTAAGGTCCTTATTATTAATTTTTCTTTCAGGCATAGTTTGCAGTTTCTGCTATTGCTATTGTGCAGGGGTGCTCTTTTGATGATTTCCCATTTAATTTTGGTATTGTCTTTTTCATTTTGACTCCAGATGTATTTTTAAAGTGTTGTGTTGTTTTTGTATCTTTTTGTTTTAAACGATGTTTTATGATTGTTAAATCCTACTTTGAATGTTGGTTCTGTGGGTCGTATGTAAATTTTTTTGTATGTGTTGTTTATGTTTGTTAAAATGGCTTTATATATTATATTGTTAGTTAAACACTTATTGTTAAGTGGACAGTTGTCTGTTTTGATAGTTTCATTCATTGATGTTGTCATTGGCTTTGTTGAGTATTTTTCTTTATTGTGTTTAGTTATTATTTCCTCCATGTTGCTCCTGTAGCTGTAACTAATTTTGACTGTTTTTGTTGATGATTTTTGATAATTTGTTGTGTTTGAAGTGTTTTGCAATTGAAGAATATTTTTCTTATTTTTGTTTTTATTGTATTATTGTAGGTTGAGTTAAACCAGATTATGTTTTTTTTCAGTTTGTTTTCACTTGTGAATTCCAGTTTGTTTGAATAGCCATGATTTCTTAGTGCTGATTTGTATATTTCATTGTCTTCATTGAATATTTAATGCTGTTGACGTTTGTTGATATTCTTTTGCTTATGGATATTGGCATGTGTTTCAATGTGTTAGGTGAGTGGTTAGAATTTTTTGTATATATATATATATATATATATATATATATATGGTTGTTCTCTGCTTTTCTGTATGGTTCATCTGTTTTGTTGTTTAAATTGAATGTCATATCTAAGATAATTACTACTTTAAGATTTGATTTTATGTCTATTGTGAATCCTAGTGTGTCAAAGTTTTCTATGATTTGTTTTATTTTTTCTGTGGTTCTACCATTACAGTTTCTTAGGATTATTAGTCCGTTATTTCTGTATAGGCCTATATTTTTTGTTGATATTTTTTGCTAGTTTGTTGATGATAAGTATGTCTATTAATTTGAATATATCTGCACTGTAATAGTTGTCCATTGTTATGTTAAAGTTGTAATCGTTACTGGCATTGTTGTTAGTGTTTTTTCAACCATATTTTGTTCTTGTAGTATAGTATAGATATTCTACAGTGTTTGATAATGTTTAGGTCTTCATCTGCAATGCTTATATGTTGTTTTGCTAGGTCTAGTGCAATATACAGTGTGTGTTTGTTGATGGATGGGTAAGTCATTTATGCCAAGTTGTACAAAGAAGCATTCTTTGTTGTTGTTGATGTTGTTAAACAAATTGTTTCTTTTGTGTTTTTCCATTGGTTTATTTTTAGTTTGTTCATGAGTTTTGAACATATTTCCTTTACTATTTGTTTGCTTATTTTTCCCATGTTGGTTTTTGTGGGCTTTATTAATCTGCATGTTGATTTGTTTAAGAAGTTATCCTCATAGTCTTTTAATCTGATGAATGATTCTACTTTTGGTAATTGTTTGATCTTCTTGTCTGGTTTTAGTTTGGCAGCTATATATTTTGCTTCCTAATATATATGTTGTTTTTCATATTCTTGCTGGTGGGTTTTTCAACTAATTTTTTTATAGTTGATGGTGTCCATTTTGTAGATGGTTCTTGATTTCTTGGCTTGGATATATAGTTTTTTGTATTTGTTTATCGTTTTTTGGTCTTTTTCCACTTGTTTTTGGAATTTTCTGTTATTTTCTTTCTAGTTTGTTATATTTATCATGCTAGTTTCAAATGCAATAAGGTTGCTCTGTGGTGGGCATTTTGTTGATGAAAATTCAAGTTAATGTGGTTGTTGGTTTTGTCTTTGTTAAGGAAGTAAAATACTTTCCCTCTTACATGTTTTATGAACTACTTTTTGGTGAGCTTGATTTTATTGTTGTGTCTGTTTGATGTGGATATGTTTTTTAGTGAATAATAAAAAAGATATATATATATATATCTCAATCTTTTTCTCACATAACCACACATTTATATAGCACTCCCTTATATTTGTGTGTATATTTCTAAGGTGAAAATAAAAATTCATAGATTTTTTTTAAATGAACAATATTTATGTATGTTTTTACTGAAATTTATTCAACCAAACATGTGCCATTTTGTTCCATAACATACCCCTATCTTTGAGGCAGCTTCATGATTCCATTGTCCCATCCTTCTGACTGATGAACTGGTCTAAGTCATTTTTATGAGCTTCCAAAGAACTGAAGTTCTTCCCATTAAGAGAATTTTGTAGGGATCAAAATAATAAGTAATCCACTTATTTCAATCCACATAAGTAGATAATAAATAAGCCCTATGATAATCCAATCCACGATCTTTGTTTGCAAGATATTAATGGATAATATCAAGCATTTTTCTACATTTTCTTATTGCTACAACATTCACATTATTTTTTTTAAGGTATTACTCTTTATTTTATCAAAGGATTTTTTCTATTAGTTTTAATCCATCTTCATTTACACATTATTGGATTTAGAGGTTTTTTTATTCCATCAAGATGGAGACAAACTTTTTCTATAACAGCAAATGGAATAAAATCCAAAATAAAAAATATCTTGCAATGAATATTTAATGTCATTAAGCTGTATCTCATATCAGAAGTGAAGTGTTCTATCTCAGTCTGTGTGTGCGTATATATATATATATATATATATATATATGTATGTATATATATATATATATATATATATATAGTGCATGGCTAAGTAGATGCACAAGCATTAGTGGATAAGGGTAAATGTTTTATATATAAATTGATATATTTACTTCCTAAATTTCTTCATATATTTACAATCGGTTCTTGATTTATTGCTTTTTTTTTTCTTCATTTCCCAGTTGGGAAACTCGATGAGATTCTATCAATAATTTATCAAGTGAAATCTTCATAAATCTATGACAGCTCCTCTTCTGACTTGGCCCAAATTAGTCATATAATCCTTGAGGATTATTTATTTTTTTTATGTTTTAAATGTGAAATAAATTGGTCTAAAACAAACTAAAAGAAAAAGATTATGGTTATAATGTGAAAAAGTCTACATTTTATTCAGTCTGGAGAATTTTCCTTTCATGGTGAAAACAAATTCACGAACATGTAGACGGTGGATCAGACACAATGGCATAAACATACATATGCAAACATATATATTTACGAGGACTGTCTGAAAAGTAATGAGATTGGGTGTGCTGTGTGAGCTGTGGCTGGAAGATGGATAAGAATATTGTGTTATCATCAAACATGATATCTTAAACTGTAATCTTAGAAGTCTGCAACCATTCCATTTTTTTTTCACGTTTTGGCAGGACAAATTGTGGTTGCTTCAGAATGACAATGCACCTGGTCACAATGCGCTGAGCATCTGGCAGTTCCTGGCTGAAAAGAACAGTGTCATACTGGAACAACCTCCCAGCTCACCTGATCTTGCTCCATGTGACATTTTTTTCTTTTCCCCAAGCTCAAGTGGATCATCACGGAGACCCATTTTGAAGGTATGGAGGGCATCAAGAGGGCGGGTGCATAATTGTGGCCAGAGAAGAGGATGGAATAGTCCATTAGACAATATGGGGGGGGGATTACTTTGAAGAGGAACACATGTAGTTTGTTGTTTGGAATTGAAATAAATTGTTTTTGTTACCATTCCCGTTAGTTTTCAGACAAACCTTGTGTGTGTTTGTGTGTCTATATATATATATATATATATATATATATATATATATATATATATATGCACATTTCATTGAATAAAAAGACAAGGTGCTTTTATTTTTTTTTTTTTTTTTTTTATACAATTTCTCATGCTATCTAATAATTTTTTTCTTTTCGGATGATAAATTATAAAAAAAACTGTCTGAATGTTCTTTTTATCCAAGCGCTTTTGGCTAAACATTTAGCCATTTTCAACGATTATATTTTAACTGTTAAAATAAGAAATAGTTTTATAAAACATACATACAACAAACTATTTCTTATTTTAACAGTTGAAATATAATCCTTGAAAATGGCTAAATGTATAGCTGAAAGAGCTCGGATAAAAAGAACATTCGAACAGTTTTTTTTATAATTGATCATCAAAAAAGAAACAAATTATTACATCACATGTGAAATTGTATAAAAAAACTAAATGAAAGCACCTTGTCTGTTGTTTGCAATTAAATGTGCATGAAAGAAGGATTGCTGCCTAAATACACAAATATACATACATACATATATATATATATATATATATATATATTATATATATATATATATATATATATATATATATATATATATATATATAGTTAAATTCCCAGATCAATTCTGTGGACAAGACATATTGGTATAAAATGACAATCTAAGATTTTTCCAATTGTCATTTTATACCATATATATATATATATATATATATATATATATATATATATATAATGAAATGAAGAGGTTATAATGGTTCCAACGAGAGAAAAGTGTGTATATTAAAAAGAAGAGAGGTTACCGCAAACTTTTTTGGTTGTAATGTGGGTTTTTAAAAAAATATTATTCTTTATTTTTCATAGTTTTACAACACGTGTTTCTGGTCTCACGACCGTCTTCAGGTAAAAGGTGGAGATTTCCACATATTATTAAAAATAATTAATTTTTTTCCTTTATGTTTTTCAATGTTAAATATTCTGGATATGAGACATTCTCTGTTTTTGTGTTGGTCATTAGAATGTCTTTCTTTAAATGGCAGTGAAGAGTTCTGAGCGAAGGGTCATAAAACAATTAAGGTTAGTTTGAGAAGTGATGAATGGGTTGTTTTATCTTTTAATGTTTTAATAACCCCTGTGTTTTCTTAGATGTATTTCCATTTTCCTGTGTTTCTGTCAGCATGCGTGTATATATATGTGTGTGTACATTCCCCCTGAATACATACACTGTCTTACTACGAAGAATTAGTAAACACATTTGTACACATACACACAAACATACACACACACGTACATTGTCCCACCACAAGGAATCCATACACACACTCACACACACATTCTTCCCAAGTTACATGGAACCAGCACGCACACACACACACACATATACACATACATACGCATATACATACACACGTATTTCCTAAGTTGTGTGGGGTTTGTGTGAGTAGCTCCCCTGCTTTTGCCAATATGTGTGCATATACATGCATACATACATATACATACACACACACACACACACATGTACACACACACACACATATATATATATATATATACACACACACACATGCGTACATATATACATTTTTTGTGTTCCACAGATACCCGCATGTGAGCGTGCGTGCATGTATTAGAATGGCTTGATCACTGTATTTGGTCACCATGCTGTGTGCTTTTGTGTGTGGGGTCATGATCTATTTAGTTCCGGTTTCAATTTGGTCTATAGTATAACTATGCTGAGCAGATATCAAAGTTTCTGGGAGAGAGTGCAGAGCCTGACATGATCACCAGTTGAACAAAGCCAGGATGTTTAAAACCTTGGTCATGAGGATTGGTGACAACACAACCATTGGATGCTTTTGAACAGTTTCACTTAAAAAGGCTTCGGCTTGACCTGTGCCATGATATTTTCATCACTTCACAAAAATGCTTCTTCAAAGTTTCTTCAAAGACGAATCACCCATGTTGAAATTTGCCAGCAGGTCCCATAGTTGGAATGTTAGCATTCTAACCCCTTGGGTATATACCCATATCATTGTGTGTACGATATATATATATATATATATATATATATATATATATATATAGTGTATTTAGGCAGCAATCCTTCATTTATGCATGTTTTCTTTTTGGGACACAGAGTGTGTAGAAACTACACACTATGTCCAAAAAAGAAAACACTTGCTCGAACTCAAGAAAAATTAAATAAAAAACTTAATCATAGTACCTTGTCTGTCGTCTTTAATGAAACATATATATATATATTTTCTGTGTATTAATTTTAGTGACCAACTTTTATGAATAATCCTTGTCAGACAAAAAGGAAATTTCATTCAAAATTGTCTAAAGTTTATTTCAGAAGAAAATTACAAAACATATGATCTAAGCTTTCAACTTTAATTCATCATCACGGTAGGCAGAGACAATTGGTGAGTTTCATTGGACTGGTCAGTGACGTGAAACAGATAAAAAGCGTTATGACATAAGCTTGGACCATATTTCCTGTATTTTTCTACCAAAATGAAATTCAGACATTTTCTGATGGAATTTCCTCCTTGTCCAAAGAAGGATTATTCCTAATTTAGAAAAGTCGATCATTAAAATTAATCAAACACAAAATCACTATTGTTTATATATATATATATACATACATACATACATACATACATATTATATATATATATATATATATATATTTGGGAAGCAATCCCTCTTTTATGCGAGTTTCATTGAAAACAACCAACAAGGTGTGGTGGTTAAGTTTTTTTTATGTAATTTCTTATATGTTCATATAATTTTTATCTTATCAGATGATAAATTACATGAGAAATTGTGCAAATGTTTTCTAAGTGCTTTTATTTATACTTTTAGCCATTATCAAAGATGAATTTTATTTTACTTTTAACTGAATATATGCTTTATTCTATGTATGTATCTAGAGTTACAGGAATGTTTTCTTTTCCAAACCTGGTTAGCACATACATTTCAACAAAACTATATATATATATATATATATATATAGATATTTTTTTTTTTTTTTCATCTGAGTCCATCCTTCAAATCTATAAATCAACCATCCATCTTTGCATGGAATATTGCTGTCATATATGGTCTGGTGTCCCTGCTGTAAGTCTCAAGGTCCTCGACAAAATCCAGAGATGGATATGCAATGTGATAGGTCCTGATCTGGCATCTAGTCTACAGTTGCATTCTCACAGATGTGCCATGGCTTCCCTCTGTCTCTTCTATAAGTATTTTCATGGAAACTATTCAAGTGTAATGTCAACCGACATCTTCTCATGCCTTGATCTTGTTCCTCATCCTTCTCTTTATCCTCTCCCCAAATATGCCTCTTTACTCTTTTTCTGTACCTTCTGTAACCACTTGTTAGTGGCACTCCCACCTTGCTGGGGTGAAATGCTTAATATATATATATATATATATATATATGAAGGCTGTGCACTCATTAATTGAGAACTGCCACCAAACCAGTTGTGGTGGATGAGGTGGTTCTCCCGGTCAACCACCGAAAACCCAAAAGTACCCACACAATTGATGATAGTCATACATAGCCCATGTGGTCTCTCACCATCAGACAGCCTGGGTCCAATGACAAGAATCAGTCAAGATAACTGGAAACTACCTGTGCTGCATGCTAGTTGAGCAGTTTGATAGAAAGTCACAGGTGTGTTTGTTAATGCCTGGAATCATATCACAAAGACATGACCTTTGACTTTGCTTACAGTTCCAGAGAGCCTCTTGCAATGGAAGTGACAGTGTTGTGACTTGAATGCAAATCTGATGAGCAGTGTACAAGCCTGCAGTTCTGCTGCAAATAAATGAATCCCATTGCTTCATATTGGCACTCCTGGTATCTGTTCTGTGGGTGTCATGTCACTGCCTTACAAAGCTTTAATCTTCAAGAGCCACTTTGCTCTGTGACCATCCAGAAGGTATCATTGCCCTTTTGAAAAATGTATTGATATTGGCAAGTATCTGTATGACGTGTCTATGTAGAACCTGGTCTACAGGTGCAGTATTGTACATTTGGCCAGTGTTGGCAAATAGTGAAACACCACCAACCCATTATGTCCAACATGCACAGCAGTTCTCCAGAATAAGCATGCAGCATCTGAAAGGACCATGATCTAATCTCTCTCAAAAGGCTCTAATTGAACAAAAGGAAGATGTGTGTATCACTGCGACATGACATCTGCTTGCATGAGACTATCACTGCAATGAACTTGATCACTGAAGCAGCTGAGATGCAGATAGTGCATTATTATAATTGTCATCACTAAATGGTTGATGAAGACTTTGAAAACCTTATGCTATATGCGTGCATGTGAGAAAGAGTGGATCATTATGTCTGTAGTCTGACACAGTTTTTTAAATTATCAGTGTATAATGTTAGGTAACCTTGACATATTTAGGAAGGATATTAGAATAATCCAGACCCTATAATGGCAGCCAACTGCCTGTATATGAATAGAAGATGAGTTCAGTAAATATAAAAGAATAGAAAGGGGTCAAGCCAAGGATGTGCCTTTTTACCAGATTTATTCAACCTACACACTGAGGTAATTCTGAGATTATTAGAACTGCCGCCAGGATTCATTATTGGTGACCACAATCTAAACAACAGAAAATATTCAGGTAGCATAGTGTTGATAAATACTAGAAGGAAACTACAAGAACTAGCAAAGAGTAAAGGAAAGCAAGAAGAAAGGACTAAGCATCAATTGAAAGAAGAGAGAATGCATGGTTGTTTGTTAGCAGAAGAAACAGTCTTATATGCAAATTACAAATTGGAGATACCAAAATCAAACAGGTACAATGATTTAAATATCTGGGAAGTATTTTAACATGGGGCAGAAAGTGCCACACTGAAATCTGAAGGCACATTTGGATAGCAAAAAATGCTTTCCAAAACCTAAGCAAAATATTAAGGAAAAGGAAAATTTTGTTAGAAACAGAGAATAGAATATTGAACTGTTACATAATATCAGTCTGCCTATATAGCAGTGCATACGGGACAATCACAGGTGAAGGAGAAACTTGAAGTAAGAGAAATGTGGTTCTACAGAAGGATGCTGAGAATATCATAGTGTGAACATGTGAGTTACAATGAACTTTTAGTGAAAACAGAAACAAAAAGGATACTTATACTTGACATCAGGAAGAGATAGTTGAAATTTCTGGGGTTCATAAGGAAAGAGAGCTTGGAAAAGTTGATACTCACAGGACAGATTGAAGGCTAGTGGGATAGAGGAAAACAATGCGTAACCTATTTAGTGAGCTTGAGTAAATGGATGGCGGAACAAGGTTTAGGAGAGAAAACAAAAAGATAAAATTTATTAAGAGCTACAAAGAACAAGCAGCTGTAGAATGCCATGATTGCCAATGCCCTAAAAGGACACAGCACATAGAAGAAGAATGTTCAGTAGCTGCTTTTACTTTTAATCTTTATTCTCTGGAATTATTTATATCTGTCTCCATCTTTCTACTACATCACCAATTCCCTGAACCAACATATTAATCCATTAGTCATCCTAAGTTCAATCCCTTTGCTGAGAAACATATAATTTGGCTAAGTCAGGCATAGTGGAGTAATGGCTAGTGACTCAGAGTGAGGTAATCAGAAAGCCGAGTTTGAGTCCATTACAAGCACTTATGTGCTTATACTTTTGGAAAAGGTATGAATCCTCTACTTCTCCCCCAGCTATGGTAAATAGCAAGATAGAATGGGTTCTATAGCCTTGGATGGCAACTGATCTACCACAGAAAGAAATGGTAACCTACTGTGCAAAGAAATCTGCTTCATCAGTCATATAGCGAAAGATAGATGATCGCTTAAGTGTGTATCACGCATGGCACATAACTGACTGAAGCAATAATTAATCCATATTAACTAAAAACTAGACAAAAAAATTCTGAAACATGATCAGCAGAATGTGTTCAATCTCGCTCTGTAGATTAAATAAAGGGTTCAGTTTAAAATTCCCTGAGGGTATACAGATCAATAAGCACCTGATGAAGGTTGGAGGGCACAACAGTTAAAATGTGATGATAACAAGAAAGATGACAACAATAGTCTGCATGTAAATAATGATAACACCTCATCCCAGAAATTCAGATGGAAATTAGATTAATATACACCTGATGAAGGCTGGAGGGCACAATGACCGAAACGTTGTGATGACAACAACAAAGATGAAGACTATAATCTTTATGTAAATACTGTAAATCATTATAACACCTCATCACAGATATTTGTATTATGAAGATAACCATGCAAATGCTCTGTTCTACTCCGTGTGAAACTTATTTAGTAGAAAATGAGAAGCCAAGTGTTTTTCCCCATTGAATTGGCCACACCCAACTTTCTGGTCTTAAATTCTACTGAACTGACATGCAGCTGGATAGATTACCAAACAAAGAAATTTAATCCAAAGAAGCATCATGGCAACCAATCTAATTTCCGTAGAACACTTGTCAGAAAACAGAATCTAATTTAATGTTTTTATTCCTCAGTAACTGAGTTCAATCCCTGGGCTGGGCGGTGTGTACTTGGATTCAGTGGAAATAGGATGAGCAAGAACTAAGCAATATGAAATAAAGAACTAAATGAGATATCCGTAGACATGGCATTGAAATGAGAAGAATCTATCTCTGTAGATTCAATAAAAGGTTCTGTTTAAAATTTCCTGCAGGTTACCCAGATTGCTATACACTTGTAGTGATCACATGAAATAAAGAAAAATTTAATTCCTATGATTTCATAGAAAAACAGAAACTGTCCTACTGGTAGGAAATTTAATGTCTTCCTTTTTCTTTTTTTCACCCGGTCCCTTGCAAGGGGAGGCTGTGGAATTGAGCAGTTCCAGATATGAAAACCACAGATAAGTCAACTTAACCCAAATATCACTTTCACATGTTTAATATTATCTTTTACTGATAGACTTATTCACTTCCAAAATTAGGTTCATTCACCAACACAAACCACAAATATTTTATGAGTTCGGATGTTGGGTATATGTAATGTAAGTCCCCCCCCACCCATTAATATATGTATTTGTAGTAGTACTTGACAAAGGAATCTTTTTTTACTTATACTGAAAATGAAATGAATAAAAACATACAATAATATAACAACAATATGACTTGAGGCACAAGTTGATATTAATAACAAGAATTTGTATTTTTTTTTTTTTTGTGATGTGAATTACAGATATTGGTATGGTGTGTGTTAAAATGTTCTCCGTATTATCCTCTCTCTTGTTTCTTTAAAGGTTTGTGATAACTTCTTTTGTCAGTCTGTTCCACAAACTATCAGTTGTTAGGAAAAGTCTCTGCAAACTTTTTTCTTATATCAGGAATACAGAAGAAATAACTATGACTGGATCCCATGGAAGTGTCAAGACAACTCCTAGCTATAAAGATATAAACCTCTAGAACTTGAGAATGTTGCCTATATTGTTCTCATCTTTTTGTGTGCGTGTGTGTGTGTGTGTGTGTGTGTGTGTGTGCGTGTCAGTCCCACACATGGTATAAAGTTTTTAGCAAACAGCTTTTTATGATACTAAAGTTCTTGTTAAAATATTTATAAAGAATAAGGTGTGTCCTCTAAATGTTCTGAGAATTTTGTTAAGGATAGCATCTGAGATCAACAACTTTCAATCTTCTGGAGCAATGGCAATGTATTGTGTTCCTCTTTACTACTGCTACTGCTTCTTGCTACTCTACTGACCCTACTGTCCTGACTGCCCTCACTTGTGAAGGAAGGGTTGATATAACAATCAGGTTTTAGAATGAAGAAATATCTCCCTCATCTTTCATCACTGGAGCCAAGGTTGTTCTTAGGATGATGATATTTTTTACCTTTATTTCATGGATGAGAAAATATCCTTCTTTGCTATCATCACTGATGGCAAGGTTATTTTTAGAATGAAGACATATCATCATCATCATTCTTCATCATCACAACCACATTACATTTATAAGAACTTTCTTACTCCCCCAAACTTTTACAACAAAACACTTTGGTATCTATCTATATATCTGGAATGAGGTATTATGATTACTTGCATTATTTACATTATTCAGACTGTTCTCCTCATCTTCATTGACATATTCACAATGTTTCAGCCATTGTACACTCCAGCCTTCTTCATACGATTGAAATTTCCAACTGAACCCTTTATTTCGTCTACTGGGATGGATTGTTTCATGGAACTAGAACAATCTACCCTGGTGGATGAAATAAAGAGTTCTATTTGAAATTCCAGTTACCTGAAGAAGGCCAGAGCATACAACAGCCAAAATGTTGTGAATATGGTAATGAAGATGAGAGTAACAGTCCAAATAATGTAAATATTGCAAGAACTCTTTGGATAATAAATCATTCTGATTATTTATTTTTAATGTCTCACTTTGTTGTTGTGATGAAGATATGTTGTATTTTAGTAAGCAAAAACAGGAGTCAAGCAAGGGGTCCCATTATACCACCCCCTAATGCAATCCAGAGAGCACAATAAGTTATGAGGGCGAATTATTTTTAAAGGGTTCAATTTAAAATTTCCTGTAGGTTACCCTAGATATACACTTAATGAAGGCCATAAGGTACAATGGTTGAAAAGTTGTGATAAAAAATGAAAACAATATTCTGAGCATTAATAATGGTAACACCTCATTGCATAAATTCAGAAATAAAACTTTGAACCCAAGTTAATCAAATGGTAAGGCAAAGAGCTAAAATCAGATAACATCTCTAGAATTTTATATTTTTAAATTACTGATATGTAATAATGAAAGCTTAAGCAAAGAATTGTGAAAAATTGCATTTAAATGCATTTGGGTAAAGTGAATGTAAACCCTAACCTCATCTACATTTTTTGAAGAATTATCTTCATGGAAAAACAGAATTCAACTAAGCTGAATATCTTTGATTTACACTTGGGAAAAGCATGAGACCATTTTTCCCTGAACTGTCCAATCACTAGATATTTTGAAAAAAAATCCTTATCCCTTATTACTGCCATGTTAGTTGAAGGAGAAGAGTGAATAAGAAAACACTTGGGAAAATCACTCCTCCATAACTACTTACTCAGTGTGGCTGTAGCATTGACAATTTCTTATGTCATGCACACACCTAAACCAATGATGTGGCAGAAACTTCATGATTATGGATAATTAAAAATGGTCAAGGCTACTAGCTAAATTTCATTTCATACATTAGCATGGGGTAGAAAAGTGATTTAACCGACTTGGGACATTGCACGATTGTTAGTGTAAATGGTTGGGTCTGTACTTCATCTACTAGAATTTTCATGTACAACCATTTCTAAATTTTTAGAGAGAATTGTCAGAAAAAGAAAAAAAAATTTAGTGAGTGGAAATTCTGCAAGCAGAAATCCCTTGTTAATGAAAGAGGTCAGAGGTAAATGGCTAGACTGGTGCAAGCTTATAAAAATGCGACAGTAGCTCAAATAACCAATTTTTGCAATAGAGAAGCATCTCAGAGCACACAGCATTGCATGCAGTACATTTATTCTTATTTAAAATTTACCTCTACTTGATAAAAAAAAATATGTTCATTCATTCTATATACTCTACAATGTAAGCAGAAACAAATCAATTTTCAATCAATATTTTTTTTATTGATTTCTCAACAAAAGCCTTCATGAAATTCAGCCAAGTTTTAAATAAACAAAGGCAGTTACTGAATATTTCCTGTCTGTGTTTTATTTCTCCCAAACGTTGCCAATCACCCATATCCAATGCTGTAGAGAAGGCTGCTGTTCATTGTTCAAGACCAGCTGGACATTTTCAACAGGTTCTTTCATGACTTTGTGAGATTGAAATCAAGGGAATTATTTGGCCATTGGTCAAATCCATATTTTCTGAAAACAAGTTTTTCCAACCTGTTCATGATTTCAAATATTGCACACAGGATCCGTTTATTCACACCACAAAGGGCATTTATTTTGGCACACACAAACTGCATCTTTAAAAATATAAATAAAAATTCAATAAAGTGAAAATTAACACGAATAAGCTCCTATCAAAAAGTAGCAGAATCAGTCCTTTGAAAGAAAAAGGCCCAATTACAAAAATACCATTTTTACTATGCAAAATTTATTTACTATTACTTTTAAAATTAATGAATAACTTAGGAAAGTCTACTAAATTACCTAACACACAACTTCAAATGCAGTTTTCAATCATTGAATTAGAGTGTGCATGTATATATATATATATATATATATATATATATATATATATATATATGATAAAATATAGTTCTAAGGTATGCTATATTCATGGGTGAAAATGTTCTATATCAAAAAAGCGAACATGGAAGTAAACACATGATCTGATGATTACATTTAATATGAAACAGACTGTTGCCTTTGGGTATTGATGTCAATGTCCACTAACATAGTTATATATATATATATATATATATATATATATATATATATATATATATATATATATATATATATATATATTAGATAATTGCTAAAGATTAATGGATTTAATTTTAATTATTTTAGTCAATCTTCTCAAGTGTGCAAACAGGTAGATTTAATAAACATGGTTTAAAAATTTACAAAAACTACATGGTATCTACTCAAATCCAAGTTTCAACTAAACATAATGTTTGAAGTGTATGCATGTATGTGTATGTTTTTATATATATTAAACTTAAAGAATATAAGATCCGCATAGCTGTGGCTAATGTAAAGTCTTTCATTCCCACACCAAACATCCTCCAACCAACATATAGACATTACAAGATAAAAACAGAAAAGCTCACTAGATGCACACATACGCACAAATCCTGCAAGGTCAGCTAGAAATATGATATACAATCACAGACACACCAACATCTCACTGTCATCTTCAGGAATTATACACACTAGCAAAATGACACAAAAATGCTCACTAGAAACCAAATGTACACACACATTAACACCACAAGACAAAAGCATGTGAGGTCTAAAAGAAAACACAAACTAAAAATAGTGGCACTTTCTCTCCCATAATTAATTTCAAAAATGTTTCTGATGAAGCTTAAATGAAAGTGAGTCATTTTAAAAAATTTGTAAACATTTCCCGTTTGTTCTTTATCCTATCATTCCCTATATATATATATATATGCCGAAATAAACAAACACTGAAATATTTGTTAAAATCATGCATTTTAAAAGTGCTGAATTTCATATAGGAAAATCAAATTTGCAGAGTGATTTAATATCTTGAAGAGATAGAAACGCTGACCAGCCAACAAATCACCTGATGAGGCTTTGAAGTCAAAACCGTGGCAGTGTTCTGGTCAGCATTTTTGTCTTTTTAAGATTATAATATATATATATATATATATATATATATGTGTGTGTGTAAAGGAAATTTAGGAAAGTAAAAATTTTTGATTTATGCATTTCATCACCTAGGACTCTGTGGAAACAGAAAGCTAATCCAACAGGAAGTTAATGTTTCCAAGTCAAAAATGTGAATGACACACATACACAGGTATGCTCAGCACAGAACTTCCATTTTTTTCAATTTAAAAAATAAGAAATTCAGATTGCATATTTCAGCCAATCAGGGAACTGCCCACCTAAAAGAATGGACGGCCATAAGCATATATAAAGGAGCTTCAGGGTCTTTTTGTCAATCACTGCTACTGGAAAACACATCAGTCATTTCCTTGATACATTTTCAAGTACCCAAATCATAGATCTTGATTTTTCTCATTCTTTTCTCTCATACACACACCTTTTCTTTCACAGAAGCATTTGATACAAAATACAGAACATACATAGGTTAATCTGATATTTCTTCCTAATACCTGTACAAACATTTTCCAACATGGGGAACTTTACTCACTCATCAAATAGCAAAATTGCTGTCATATAAAAATCAATATTATTGTACGTTATTTCCATTCCCTGTGATCTTTTAAATCTATTTGTTGTAGAATTATCACAGAGGCCATAGTTCTGCAACAACTTCATCTGACTAAAATAATGTTTTTGTTGATGTCATTATATCCATGGTAAGAAGATGGCAAATATAAATACATAAACGTTGGTTATAATTATGTATATGTAGGAAACGGGATAAATGATTGAATACTTAAATTTTTAAATTTAATTTTTTTTTTTTAATAGTTATGTCTGTTTAGATAGTCTAGTAGATTTCATTTTCACTTTTGTTTTTAGCACTTTTATTATTAAGTATATCACATTGTTATAATAGAAGATCTGCTAAGAAAGGTGAGATGTTGTAAGAATCTGGATGCAGATGATGTCATAATTATATATAATTTAAATATCTGGGGAGTGTTTTAAGAGAAGACAAAGTGTGCATTTGGTTAGCAAAAGATGCTCAAGAAAATATTAAGAAACAGAAAAACTGACTGCAGATAATCTAGCAATTAAAGTACTTTCTATACACTTTCATCTTAATAAATTGCTTTCACTTACTAAAAGCAGCAATTTTTATCCCCAAATTATGGTTAGACTTATGGGGAGAAAGTAATGCATTTAACATGTTGTTTTGTAAAAGATCCCTTTTGCATTCATATAATCTTCTTTACAGATCACAGCATCTATCAGATATGAAATTTAAATTTTTATCATTGCATTATTGCAAAATTTTAACATATCAGCAGATAGCTATTAATATCTACAACTGAGCACAAATAGTTATTAATTTAAAAAATTAGTAATTAGTGTATAATAGTATCCATAACTTCATGTACAAGAATGTCATTTTTGATAAAAGTTGAAAAATAACCATAAATATGTAAAAAATGTGTATATTGTTAAGAATTACTTTTGCCACAATATAGCTATTTGTTCCATGTTATAATGCTTATTACTTAAACAATAATAATAATGAATGATTTTTTAAACATTAAAGTATATTTAATCACATCTCCTTAATAGCTATCGCAATCTGTTAAATTCAACATTTATATATTATATTCTCCCGTGTGTGTGTGTGTGTGTGTGTGTGTATATATATATATATATATATATGATTATGAAAGTGGAGACTTTAGAAATCCATGGTAATATCTATTCTGCTTTCATAATTATCATTTGCTCTGTTCTTACATTGAGCTCTCTCTCTGAATCTACATATCGTTTGGAATTATCCATACAGATTGCCAAATAATATCATCATATATATATGTGTGTGTGTGTATGTAGCCTTAAGATTGTGTTCAAGTATGTAACAGACTATTGCCATTCTTGGTATTGATCTCAGTATTCCCTTTCATATTGATCTTTCCCTGTTATTGAGAACTTTTACCCATAAATATAGCATAAAACTTAAAACTATAATTTTCTCATTTTATATACGTACATGTTTTTATTATTTAAATGTTATTTTTATTCCTATCTTAGACACCGAGTGCATATTATCTTCTTATATGATTTCTCAAATATTCAGCATGGTCGACAAATATATATAAATATACTGTTTAAAAAATAAATGTAGCGTCTACTTTTTGTGATGTCAACAAACACTCGTTGCCACTTTTGTGATACCAAAGAATACTCATCACTTTTGTAAGGCTCATTGTAGTAGAGACTTTGTAATTGCAGATACGACTATAGTACACCTTCGAATAACACACACTAATAGTACTTGCTCGATAGTACCCACTTGAAGAGTAAACACCGAATAGAGAAATAGTACAGTAAACAGAGTAGAGAATAGTGGTCCTTATAGTAATAGAGGATAGAGTAGAAATGCAGATTCAAATAGAAATAGAGGATAGGCTAGAAATTGTGATCAATTAGACACGTTATCTTCCATATATGCGTTTCCTCTATAGTCACGTGGTCTACTTAATTCAATAATGAGATCGACTGTGTTTGCTCACTGGCAATCTGTGTTCCAATAGAGGTGTCAGCAGCAACACTTTATTCCTATATAACACTACTCAAATACAAGTATTGACTAAAAATAAAATTTAAACTGATAAAAATCTGTGGGATTAATAAAAAAAAATGCATTCTAAACTTCTCTTTGTTTACATTTGGATATGAAACTGTGTTGATATGAAAAACTTTGAGTGATATATGACAGGAGAAATTTTGTTTGAAAGCACAAAATTTAGCTTCACCTGACAGACAGTTTTCTGTGTCCAAGTCAGTCAGGTGTTCCAGGCTAAACAGTAGTTCCTTCTACCCTTAGGGATGCATGTTAAATACCTGCTGGTGAGCGAAAAATTTTTCTTTAATAAGATTTCTTGAACATCCAGGCTGGTGAATAAAAATAAGTAAATGGAACATCTACATAAATACAAGTATCCACTAAAAATAATGTTTAAGTAATAAAAATTTGCCAGATTGATAAATAAAAAATCCATCCCATTTCTTTACATACATACATACATACATACATACATACCCAGGAATAGCCATATGTTGGGATCATCTCTTCAGGTTGATATTATATAAAGTAATAAATAAGTAACAACACTGAATGATGACATCATTTTTGACCTGGAGAAGTTGTACATATTCAAATAACGTTTTCAAAGTTTACAGCCATCTTGGAATGAAGTGACATTCATGAAACCTTTTTCTGCGCTTAAAGTTTAGATGATGCTGCATGCTACAATGTTCAGTGCTGTTAAAGAGTCCATTGTAAGCAGGTGTCATACCATAGGGATGCAGATACATTCATTCTGTTCAATTAGAGCCATTGATTAGGCTTTTAAGAAACTGGATGATGCTTGTTCTGTTGCCTATGTTCAACATTAGACACTGATGTTAATAACAGTGGTCAAAATAAAGCAAAATCTGAATAGCCAGATATTGGTAATAGGAAGATTAGCTGCTTCCTTACAAGGAAACATTCAGCATTCAAATATCAAATAATTGAATTACTTTCAGTTTAAAGTTATATAATGTTTCTGTTAAAACAGTTTCTTCAGGAAAGTTTGCTTTGAGTCCATTATTATCACTCTTTGCAGTACTAATTAGAGTTTCCTTCCAAACATTTTCTTTAAATCAAGTACTGTAAGCTTGGATGTGTGGGTGGTGTAATAGGTAATGGCTCAGAATTGTTAATTGGAGAGCAGAGTTCCAATTCCAGTTGGATTTGTTATATTCACTTATGTGCAATACCCTTGTGAAAAGTATGAATCTACCTATTCTCCCCCAGATATGGGTTAATTAGTAAGACTTGTGTTGCTAAAGCATTATTATCTCAAAAAAAAAAAAAATAAAAAAAATAAAAAAAATTGCATATAAAATATTTAGAATTTGATATTAAATAACCCCTAGAAGTTGTTATGTTGCTAAAAATCATCTGCAAACAATTTTTGTGGAATGTCAACATCTTGTTTACATTATGATTTTTCTTTCTAGGTACATTTACTGTCCAATTTAGTTGTTGCTGCTGTTTGAAGTCTTCTAGTGGCATGTTTTTTTTTTGTTTATTTCGTAAGTTCTTTGTGATTCTGTCATGTCAGTCTATTGAGTGATTGATTTCTTTAAGACCTAAAGGAATCATTTGTTTAATCTTTAATTATTCATCTGAGAAAATGGTTGGATGCAGCTGACAGTTTAGAAATTTCTGAACAACAAATTTGATGCTATGCATGATATCCATATGAGTCTAGGTCTTATAAGCATGCTGGAGGTGAAAATTGTTGCCATAGAATTCTCTACCATTGCATGAATTCTGTCATCTCGAGAAGGTTGCTATAAATAAATACTTGCCAACTATTATTTCAGGTATTTTTAGCTCGAAATGGCCTACTACCACTTGGGAATGAAACTAAACTTCTGTCTTCCAATGACATCTTGAATTCTTCTACACTTTACATGTGGTGTAATATCAATTAAATCCACGTTCAATTTTTTGATTTTTTTGTAAAAAAAAAAAATGGTCACATCAACATCTAAAAAATTCTTTATTCAGGAGTTTTTCTTTGATTCAGACTCCAATGATTTTGAAGGCTTTACTCGAGTGGATATTGATGGTCAGGAGATGATAACCACTAGGTACCTAGCAGCTACTACCATTCATAGGTGACTAATTTTATGGAAACTACTGGCCCCATGGATGAACCTGATAGCCTTTCTGAAGGGGAATTATTTTGTCTATTTATAAATGGTGAAATAATAACTTTATTTGTCAACTAGACAAATATGCTAGTCAGGTGAAAGAAAGACCAAAGAAATGCTGGTGTCTTCTCATATGTAAACACATGGAAGGACGTCACTTTTGACGAAATGAAGGCCTTTTCAGCTATTTGGCTTCTTATTGCACCCCAGAACATCACAAGGAATAAGAAAAGTTAAAGTATGTTAAACTGTTAATGTATTTGTTTTTTTATTCGTTTTTCAATTTCTTTTACTTTCAACATCAAAACATGCATGCATTACATAATGGAATACACCAAAATTCCACTCATCCATTCTTTTATTAATTTACCAAAAGTAAAATCTTTCCACACAATGCAAAAAATGATATAACAATTTTAAAACAGTAGGGGCTCATGTTTTTTTGTGCCCGGAACAAAAAAAAATTGCAGTGACAGGGGGAACAATTCTAGAAAGAATTTAGTGGGTAAGAGCATGGCTCAAGTTCTCAAGCTAATATTCAATATTTCACAGCAGAGATCAAAGTAAACTGGATGAATATTAACAGAGCAATTTTGTTGAGCATTTCACTCCTTATACCTCTTTTATTTATTTGTATATTCTCAACGGGAAGCACAATGTAAGGAGCAAACCAAGAGTAGAGGGACTGGAAGGAGAGGGAGAAAGAAAAAAAATTGTACTCATATCCAGGTTTATACAAACTCAAAATGTGTTTTCTAGTGTGCTTGCAGACTGACATCACTTCAGACATCTCATTTTAAAAGCTTATTTTGGTCTGGATACAATATGACGAAACCTTAATGGTGGAAATCATGGTTGTGTAAGTGGTTAATATTCCTTCATTATATATATATATATATATATATATATATATATACTTATAATTGTTTATTATTTAAAAATTATAACATAAATATGTTATAAAATCACTACAAAAATAGCCATTTTGTTTCAACACCTCTGGTGTCTTATCAAGTCATGGTGTTGAATGTAGAATAAAGGGTTTTAAAAGTTTCAAATTAATTAACGATACTTTGTAAGGGGAAAACGCTGTTACATAAGCAGGAATGACCAATCAAAATACAAGTATATGAGGATTCAAAAAACTTGACAACAAAGTAAGGTTATAATAGCTATTAAAATCTTTAAAGTTGTGGTTTTACTAAAATAGAATTTATTCTAACCAATAAGTATTAAATTATATAAAATTTGATATTAAAATTAAAGGTAAAAAATTACCAATTTTAAAATCTAAGTTTAATCTCTATTAAGTTTAAAATTATAAAACTACTGATGAGAAAAGAAAAATACATGTTATTCAATTTATTTTTATCACACACACACTTATATATATATATATGATAAAAATATAGTTTCAATTTATGCTAGATTTATGGGTTAAAGTTCTCAATATCAGGGATAGTGTGAATGTAAATATAAAAGTAGACATTGAGTTCAACACCCAGAGGTGACAGTCTGTTTCATATTTAAATGCAATCATCAGACCATGTGTATTAAGGCTTGTTTGTAAAACATTTTTTTTTACTCATTACTTATGATTGATTACTAGTAACTCTTCCTCATTCATTATTGATTACTTTGTCTGCAGTGAACAGACAAAATTCCTGAAATGAGGTTAAATTCTGCATTTAACCCATTTACATTTCTTTGGGGGGGATTTTCAGTACCAAAAAATGGATTTAGCACACCAAGAACATAGGAATAGAGGTCCAGATCATGATTTTTCAATGAATACAAGCTACGGGTACACAGACTGCGTTCTATAGCTTTGGGTGTCAACCGTTCTATAAGAAGAAAAACTCTGAATTCAAAACTGTATGTAGCTCTGGCGTAGCATATACTATACAGCTAAAGAAAGGGCCGTTCGCATTGGCTCGATGATCCCGACTATGACAAATGGTGATGATTACATTTTTTAATCTAGTATGAACCAGAATTATGTTCACATATATATATATATATATATATATATATATATATATATATATATATATATATATATACGTTCAAAAGTGTATGTAGTCCTGGCATAGCACATACTATACAGCTAAAGAAAGTATCGTTCACATTGGCTCAATGATGCTGACTACGGTTGACAAATGGTGATGATTACCTTTTGAATCTAGTATGAACCGGAATTATGTTTTTATATATATATATATATATATATATATATATATATATATATATATATATATATCTCAAACAGCAGGACAGACTGGGTTCTACAACCTTGAAAGATAACCGATCTAGGAGAAAGTAACTCTGAATTCAAAACTGTATGTAGCCCTAGCATAGCACCTAATATATAGCTAAGGAAAGGATCATTTGAATTGGGTTGATGAGCCAACAATGGTCAACAAATGATGATGATGATTACCTTTTAGAATCTTGTATTGAATGGAATTATATATATATTATATATATATATATATATATATATATAAAAGTGGACATGGAAGTCAGCACTTAGAGGCGACAGTCTGTCAGGCAACTAGCATGAAACAGACTGTCGCCTCTAAGTGCTGACTTCCATGTCCACTTTTATATTTACACATGCTCTATCTCTGATATTGAGCACTTTATCCCATAAATATAGCACACTTTAAGACTATATTTCTGCATATATATATATATATATATATATATCGAATAGCAGGACAGACTGGGTTCTACAACCTTGAAAGATAACCGATCTAGGAGAAAGTAACTCTGAATTCAAAACTCTATGTAGCCCTGGCGCAGCACATTCCATACAGCTAAAGAAAGGGTTCTTCACACTGATTCGATGATCCTGAATACCGTCAACTCCTTTTTTATGTTCAAGACTGAAATTTGTTTTCCGACATACGTTGTACAATAGAGATAATAATCAATTAAAGTATGGAAGGAACGGAGAACCTTTTAAATATCTTCCCAAGAATAATCTTCCTACATTTTGATTTAAATTGTTTGAATATTTGAGAAATTACACAAAAGAGACAAAAATGATGTCTTGGGGGGGCGTTCTGCTTGTGTTATTCAAAGTTGGGGGGAGTCAGAGACAAAAAATACACATATTCATTTCTAATGTTTGCACTGTGGCGTTCATTTTTGAAAAAGAGGATCAAGTGAAACCATTCACTGACAACATTCATACCAACAAGATTTCAATGACTTTCCTGGCAAAAAGGGGCAGGAAAACCAAGTAAATGACAAATAACTGGATGAAGTTAGACTGGTTCGGAAATCAACTGAGAAATGTTCCATAAATGCTAACCATCAGATTGCAAGCCCCACTTTATAAAAAGTCTCCCTATATATCCCTCACTTTAGTGTTCAAATGAAATCAATGGTAAAAAAAAAAAAATCACAAATGTTAGATGTGGTGTTCAAACTAAAGATCTTTGGCATAATTTCTTGAAAATAACAGTCACTTCATGTTGAAAATCTGATAACAGCAGTATCCTAGAACAACAAATGGTTAAAAAATTTATGTGTTAGTTAATTTTTTGTTTATTACATTCATATGGTGGAGTTTGAATTGAGGAATTTGAGGGCCGAGTTTGAATTGAGGAATTTGAGGGCCGAGTTTGAATTGAGGAATTTGAGGGCCGAGTTTGAATTGAGGAATTTGAGGGCCGAGTTTGAATTGAGGAATTTGAGAGCCGAGTTTGAATTGAGGAATTTGAGAGCCGAGTTTGAATTGAGGAATTTGAGAGCCGAGTTTGAATTGAGGAATTTGAGGGCCGAGTTTGAATTGAGGAATTTGAGGGCCGAGTTTGAATTGAGGAATTTGAGGGCCGAGTTTGAATTGAGGAATTTGAGGGCCGAGTTTGAATTGAGGAATTTGAGGGCCGAGTTTGAATTGAGGAATTTGAGGGCCGAGTTTGAATTGAGGAATTTGAGGGCCGAGTTTGAATTGAGGAATTTGCGGGCCGAGTTTGAATTGAGGAATTTGCGGGCCGAGTTTGAATTGAGGAATTTGCGGGCCGAGTTTGAATTGAGGAATTTGCGGGCCGAGTTTGAATTGAGGAATTTGCGGGCCGAGTTTGAATTGAGGAATTTGCGGGCCGAGTTTGAATTGAGGAATTTGAGGGCCGAGTTTGAATTGAGGAATTTGAGGGCCGAGTTTGAATTGAGGAATTTGAGGGCCGAGTTTGAATTGAGGAATTTGAGGGCCGAGTTTGAATTGAGGAATTTGAGGGCCGAGTTTGAATTGAGGAATTTGAGGGCCGAGTTTGAATTGAGGAATTTGAGGGCCGAGTTTGAATTGAGGAATTTGAGAGCCGAGTTTGAATTGAGGAATTTGAGAGCCGAGTTTGAATTGAGGAATTTGAGAGCCGAGTTTGAATTGAGGAATTTGAGGGCCGAGTTTGAATTGAGGAATTTGAGGGCCGAGTTTGAATTGAGGAATTTGAGGGCCGAGTTTGAATTGAGGAATTTGAGGGCCGAGTTTGAATTGAGGAATTTGAGAGCCGAGTTTGAATTGAGGAATTTGAGAGCCGAGTTTGAATTGAGGAATTTGAGAGCCGAGTTTGAATTGAGGAATTTGAGAGCCGAGTTTGAATTGAGGAATTTGAGGGCCGAGTTTGAATTGAGGAATTTGAGGGCCGAGTTTGAATTGAGGAATTTGAGGGCCGAGTTTGAATTGAGGAATTTGAGGGCCGAGTTTGAATTGAGGAATTTGAGGGCCGAGTTTGAATTGAGGAATTTGAGGGCCGAGTTTGAATTGAGGAATTTGAGGGCCGAGTTTGAATTGAGGAATTTGAGGGCCGAGTTTGAATTGAGGAATTTGAGGGCCGAGTTTGAATTGAGGAATTTGAGGGCCGAGTTTGAATTGAGGAATTTGAGGGCCGAGTTTGAATTGAGGAATTTGAGGGCCGAGTTTGAATTGAGGAATTTGAGGGCCGAGTTTGAATTGAGGAATTTGAGGGCCGAGTTTGAATTGAGGAATTTGAGAGCCGAGTTTGAATTGAGGAATTTGAGGGCCGAGTTTGAATTGAGGAATTTGAGGGCCGAGTTTGAATTGAGGAATTTGAGGGCCGAGTTTGAATTCAGGAATTTGAGAGCCGAGTTTGAATTCAGGAATTTGAGAGCCGAGTTTGAATTGAGGAATTTGCGAGCCGAGTTTGAATTCAGGAATTTGAGAGCCGAGTTTGAATTGAGGAATTTGAGAGCCGAGTTTGAATTGAGGAATTTGAGAGCCGAGTTTGAATTCCATTTGAATCAATTATATTCATTTACATGCTAATACCCTTGGGAAAGGTATGAATTCACTTTTTCTCCCCCCAACTATGGGTAAATAGCAGGACAGACCGAGTTCTATAGCGTTGGATGGCAACTAGTCTACCACAGAAAGAAATAACAACCTACTGCGGGGAAAAAGTCTGCCTCGTCAGTTGTATATCAAAAGAGACATGATCGCCCAAATGTGTATCACACATGGCACATAACTGACTGATAATAAAATAATGTTAATTTTTTTTCATCATATAGCAAATATAAAATCTCCTGTTTTTTTTAGGGGGGTGCCCAGTACAATACATCTGTGATAAATACCTTTGCTCATTGAGCAAGCAAAATTTGCTGAATGACTGTTTACATAATCATCAGATTGAATCAATGTTTATGTTTTATTATTTTATAATACTATCAAAACTTATTCAAAATAACACTTTCAAAACTCCAACGGTTTGTTTTTCTTTCTCTCCTTTCTCTAAAGAGCTCCCCTATCAACAAACTATAATTGGATTAATGAGATATTCCTTTCTTCTGTGGATGATAATTTACGACATTAGAGTTATTCTTTCTCTAACAATGGTGGCTGGAACAAACTAAAAATATTTTCAATTATCTTTATTAAGATGCTAGTAAATCTGGCACAGAGACAGAACTGGGAGTCAGTGACTAAAATTTAATCTCCCAACACAGACAACAATCTGCAAGGTAAATGTTTTTTTTTCCTTTATATCAATCTTGGGTACAAAGGTAAGATGATTCCTTCAAAATTTAAATAGAATCTTTGAAAAAAATTAAAGTATTCTCGAATATTGACAAGCAGAAAACTGTTTTCCCGTCTGCTTTAAAAAGGGAACATGCCAGAGTTGAAAAAGTAGGCATAACAAGAAATTCCTGAATGCCTAAAAATTTCCTTGAGTTTATTTTCATCTGAACTTTTGTCTTCCTCTTTGTTGTTTTTATGATGTTTCAACCATTGAGCTCTCTGACCTTCATCAGGTTCTTAATTATCAGGTTTGGTTTGCTTTGCTTTATGGCATATCAACTGCAAAGGATTATTTAATGCTAAAAAGATTTTATTTTTTTTGGTTTGGTTTGGTTCGTTTTACTCCGTGAGTTATTTAATGCCAACAACATTTTTATTGCAGGTAATATTTTTTCACAAATGTATTGCTAATAATTTTTTGTTTGTAATAATTTTCCTTCAAAAATGTATTGCTGGTAATAATTTTTCAGAAATGTATTGCTGGTAATAATTTTTCCTTCAAAAATGCATTGCTGGTATTAAAACCTATTTTTACACATCCACAGTATTTTGATCCCAGTTTGGGAGTCAACTATTTGCCCATAGCTAGGATCCTAACAGGTGCTTCCAACCTAGGTCAGGGTGGATCTGGGAACACCTGCAATTACGAGGCCATTCCCCATTCCTTGAACTGCCAATCAGAGGCCTTGCAGTTGGATGTAGTTTATTGTCTTACCCAGGACAATGGTGATCCGAGTGTAATGGGTTTGGTTTGGTTTGTGTTTTACAGCATATCAACCTCAATGGGTTATTTAATGCCGACAAAATTTTTATTGCTGGTAATTTTTTTTTTTTTTATCAAATATCTTGCTGCTAATAATTTTATTTCTTCAAAAACTTATTTCTGGTAATAACTTTATTTTACAAGGTATTTCTGGTATTAAAACCTATTTTTACACTTTCATAGTGTTTTGACCCCAGCTTGGGGGTCTAACCATTTACCCATAGCTGAGACCCTAACAGGTGCTACCACCCTGGGTCATGGTGGACCTGGGAACACCAGCAATTATGAGGTGGTTCCACGCTCCTCAAAGCCTCCTGATCAGAAGCCTTGCTGTTGGACATAGTTTATCGTCTTACCCAGGAGGCGGATGTAGTTTATCATCTTACCCAGGACACCCGAGTATAATGGGATTGGTATTAAGTTGAGTGTAACAAGGTAGACGTTAATGACAGAAACTAAAATGTACAATGATAACAACAATAAAACCTTGACACGTGTTGACATAAATAACGAGAATTTGTTTTTCTTTTCGTGATATAAATTAAAGAATATTAGTTTGGTGTGTGTAAAAAAACTTCTCCGTGTCTCTGTTGTTTAAAAGTCAGTGCTTAATTGGTTTGGTTCTGAGAATTTCGTTTGTGAAGATGCGTTTGAAAGCATCTGTTTTTGATCTACACGTCGCGCTGGCTAGACGTGTGTATCTATACTGCTAATTGTCTACTGACTACTGCTACAGCTACCCTAGTCTACTCTACCGACTCTTGTGGTAGAAGGGTCGTTTTTATAATGATGAGGGTAGGATGATGACATATCCTTTTTTATCTTCACTGATGGCAAGGTTATTTTTAGAATGATGAAATATCATCATCATTGTGAAGCATGACAAGGGTAACATTCACAGAATTTCAAGCGGAGTCCTTTATTCATTCAAGAGGAGTAGACTGTTCTCATTCCTTTGACCATGTCTAGGGATACCTTGTTCTTATAAGGTAACCAAAAAAGTCCTTGCTATTTTTATGTCATGTAGGAAGACAAATGAAGAAAAATACACAAATGTGTGCATACATCAATCATAGAGCTGCAGTGAAGGAACAGCAACATCAAAGCAGCTCACTCCAGGTTGTCTGCTTTATACCTTTAAGGTGGGCTTGTGGTGGGAAATGAAGAAAAAAGTGCTCCAATGAAAACACATTGACAGAAGCTTTGAGAATACTGCCAAGAATGGGAAAATTTCCAAATCTAAACTTTTTTCCATTTAATGCCATATCTAATTGAAACAAATATTTCAGCCAAATGCAGCAATAACTATAGACTTTTTGTACTTTCTTTAATAATAATGATCACTTTTTGGAAAAAAAAAAAATCTTTTTTAAGAACTAAAAGATGAAATTTTTACTGATGGCCCAGTATTTTTGCATGGCCTTTCTTCAGCATCAATAAGCTTAAGCTGTTCTGTTTTGTACACCACAAAATATGGGAGATACAAAATCTTGCTAAGATTTAAAAAATTAAATTGCCTATGAATGCAAGGTACAAAGTTCTGCTGCAAAATATTGTTTCTGGTTTTTTCATCATTGCTCAAATATGTTCTCAGTAGTTATTATCCTAGAAAAAATTCCTCCTCTCAAAAGTCATCATTGTCTCAATTGGAACTTGCCCATGCCTACTTGGCAAAAGTGATTTTCAGAATTCAATTTTATGGAATGATGAGACTAAATTTGATTTGTTTGGTAAAAATCAGGTGTTGGAACTCTTCAAAAAATAATCCTAACAGATGTTTTTGCTCTGAGAGTTTTTATCATATTGGAAATGAAAATCCAACAAAGGTCAATCAGAGGAATCATTTTTAACTCCAGACAAAGGATATTCAAAACTGTGTCAATATTAATTGAAGAAATAAAAAATAAAAAAAATATTGTTTTCAGACAATGAAAAGATTTAAAAAGAAATAAAAGAAACATCTACCTGGTCCAAGGTTTTAAAAATAACACCTAACAACAATGCTATATGTAGTGGCCAGTTAAAAACAAATAAAAGAGTATCTGTCTATATTTCTGAGATGAGGTATTATGTACACTATTTACATTATTCGGACTATTGTCCTAATCTTTGTTGCCATATTTATTACAACATTTCGGCTGTTGTATGCTCCAGCCTTCTTCAGTAGTTGGAATGTCGAACTGAACCCTTTATTTCGCTCACTGGGTTAGACTGTTCTAGTTCCATGTGCTATGTTTAATGGACGTCAGTTGTCTCCTATTAATTCCCCTCTCCAAGTTCTCCACTGACTTAACCAGGTATTGAACTCACACTCTTTGGGTTCTGTCACTGGATCTAACAAACGCCTTTATCCACTGTGCCATGTGTCCTCAAGGACAGTGAGCAAAATAAAGGGTTCAGTTCAACATTCCAACCACCTGAAGAAGGCTGTAGCATACAATGGCTGAAACGTTGTAATAAATATGGTGACAAAGATGAGGACAATAGTCTGAATAATGTAAATAAAGGAAAGAGTGCTGGATTGCTAAGTGATATCCATCTTCTTACATGGTACTCAATGCTGGACAATCTCTTCACAGATGAGAAGAAAACATGATGAGGAGGCAGCACATGTAGGTTTGCAAAAGGATTCAATTGACAGATCAAGTAAGTAAGTGAAAGAAAATGGTGGCGAAAACAATGAGGAAGAATGAGCTGACATTTTTTGGATACACGAGAAAAAAGGGTTTGGGAAACTTAACACTCACAGGGCATATTGTGGGCAATAGAGATAGGGGAAGGCAGTGAGCAGCCTACCTGACAAGTTTGCATGAATGGATGACACAACTAAACCTGGGAGCCTTGGAAAATGTTTAAAAGCTGCTAAGGGCCTCAGTGGATAGGAAGTTGTAGAGAGCCATGATCGTCCATATCCTGAAGAGGAGCAGCACATAGAAGACCAGTACATTACAGAAGAAAACAGTCATAACATTTTATTTGAGCAAAGTCGTTCTCCCTTTACCATGATAGCAAGCAGAAACCAGATGCTATCTAACATCAAAGGAAGCTGACTTAATTTTTAGCTGATAATCAAACGTAAGAAAAGATTTCGACAATTTGACTTTCATATGGAAATTACTTCTTTTTAATACTTTCAAATCACTTAAAAAATCTGACCTATTTTGAAAGCACTTTGATTTCAAAGACGTTATTCACAGAAGTTGATTTTCTAAAGAAAGTAATTTTTCTTCTTTACACACAAATGAAAGGAACATTAACAAACAAACTGTAAATCTATATTTCTGTTTATCTTATTTTTAAATTCTAAAATATAGATAATGTAGGTAAATCACTTTATCTTTTAATTATGTTGAGGTGACTTGTTTTTCAACTGTCACCCATTTAAAAATATCTGACCATCTCAATTCAACAAGTTTTATTTCCCAAACTTAACAGACGAATGCCAAGTGCACTAAAGCTTGCGGCCTTCTTCCACTTAAAACCAGTTAAAACTTGGTAGATGAAAAGAGAAGCCATGAACCTTTTGAACACCATCTCAAGAGTAAAACACAGAAGTAGCAATATTATACTTTGAAGATGGTTTGGGGGAAATCAAACATGCTACCATCTTAAAATCATTAGAACAATGACAAAAGAAGATTTCTTTCATATATTAAATGATAATCTCAAAGAGTCTGTCAAGTGCTTTATTGATTTGTGTTTCAACTTCATCATCCAATGACAAATATCTGAAAGGATTCAACGAGGTCTATTTCCCAAACTTAGCAGACAAATACAACAAAAATGCCCACGAAAATACAAACATGCACACACACATTATTTACGTTATTTGGGAGATGAAATAAAGGGTTCGGTTTGAAATTCCAATCACTTGACAAAGGCCAGAGCATACAATGGCCAAAACGTTGTGAATATAGCAATGAAGATGAGGATAATAATAGTCCAAATAAGGTAAATAATGCAAGCAATCATAATACCTCATCTCAGAGATATAGACAGACATGCACATTAACATTACAAGATGAAAATACATGTGGTCTGCCGGACAAATGAAAAAACAAATGTCACAGTATTTACAGTACCAGAACTTTTTTTCTATACTATATTTCCCTAGAAATGTCCAATAAAACTTAAATAAAAGCAAAATGCTAAATTTATGATTCCTATTATTTATCCTCTGATTCCATCGGATTCTTTTATATATTTATAAGCATCAAGATTATATATATATATATATATATCTATATATATATTATAGCAATCAACCATTCTCCCTTGCATGGAGTATTGCTGCCATATATGGTCTGGAGCTCCTGTTTGTCTCAAGGTCCTTGATAAAATACAGAGACAGATATGCAATGTAATTGGCCCTGATCTGGCATCTTGTCTGCAGTCGCTCTCTCACTGACATGCCATTGCCTCCCTCTGTCTTTTTTACAACTACTTTTGCTTTCACTGGTTCCCAGACTTCATGAATTTAAGTGTTCAACTAGGCTAGCATCTCACTTTCACCCTTTCACTGTCGAAACCGTTAAATGTAGTCGACTCTTCTACTCCAATAGCTTCATGTCTTGCACCTCTCGCCTGGGGAACTCCCTCCTCTCTTCCTGTTTCCCTGATCGCTATAATCTAAAACTATTCAAATATAATGTCAATCGACATCTCTAGATGCCTTAATCTATTCCCTATCCTTCTCTTCATACTTTCCTCTATCACTCCTATTTGCTCTCACTCCGACTCTCTGTAACCCCTTGCGTGCTAGTTGCTTCCTGCCTTGCTTGGAATGAAATGCTTAAAAAAAAAGATAAAAATAAAATAAAAAAATAAAATAAAAATCATTAGACTTATTTTACTTTTTATGATTAAAAAGAAATGCAAAAAATAAAAATGAACACCGCCCACTGGTTTCACCCTAACTCAACCGAGCTGGATTAAGGGATATATATTCTAAGAATATAAAACCGATATGTAATATTAATGAAGGCAGAATACAATTTAAATTGAAATTACATTTAGTCCCAACAGACACTCCCTCTGTTTACAGAGAGAGAGCTGTCTGGACCAAATATAAATTTTTTCCCAACACCTTTTTCTGCAATATAGAGTGAGTACGGGTCAAGATGGTAAAATGTGACATTGCTAAAGTTAGCGACACAATTTAGGTTTTTAATAATATGCTGCACAATAGAGGAACCATGTGTGTTGCTCAGAATGTCTTTTATATATGGCATCTGTCAGTCTCGAAAGACCATGGATCTGGGCAAGGTTTTATGAGTTGTTGTCCAAGGGAAAGGCAGAGTCCAGTGCATCTTAGCACCGGCATCGTCCCAGGAGTTGTCAGAATTAAATTGAACATGACATCAGACTGTCTTAGAGACTGGATATATTGAATTCACGTTTGTTGTTCTCCTAGTCTGGTTGCCAACCATGGCTACAGAGCATAGACTGCCCTACTATTTACCTATATTTAGAGGTTTTGAAACAAGTTTTTCCTTTCACTAGACTGGTTGACACTCAAGGCTATAGAACCCAGTCTGTTCTGCTATTTATCTATAACTGGGGTGGAGGAGAAGAAAGAATTAGCACATAAGAGAATGTATTCAACTCGACTGGTGTTGTTGAGTAGCTAGCACCCCTTCAGCACTCTACCAGATGGCCTGGCTCATAGGCCTTAAATAGTCTATGATTAGGAACTTCAACAGTTGATCAATAAATTGATACTAAGCTGATTAATATTTGGACTGATCTTACTTCGTCTGGCTGTACAGCATTCGACCCTCGTCTATTCCTTGTAAGTTGTCTTGTTAATTGTTTTGTAACTTACTGTTCTGTGTTTTTTGTATGTATCCATTAGCACTGGATACTGGTGCTGAATAAATATATTAAGCACTCATTCTTCTCTGCGTATCATTCACCTCGACGATACAACAACTGTAATTCGAACTCTGTTCTCTAATTCCTCAATCTAAACTGCAATCAATTATTCCACCATGCCTTCATGCATCAGGATAAAAATAAATAAAATTAATGCAATAGGCCACTTAAGGCAAATGGCTTGCTTTAAAAAAAAAAAAAATCCCCCCCGCCCCCGATTGTAAAAATGTGTGAAATATCTCCTGGCAAGACAGGAGAAGTATCGTGTAATTTGAGAGAGGACTCTTTGGTCAAAATTCCATTAATTTTGGTCCCACCTTACATACATGTATATGTGTGTGTGTGTGTGCACACACAGACATATGTATGCATATGTTCACATATATAATATATATGCATATAGAACAAGGGGAATTCATTAAGATATTATCTAAATTTGTCAATTCCATTAAATACTTTTATACACTCCCTCTAAAAGCCAGCACCAGTACCAATGAACATGGCCTCTTCTTTCTTCTGCACTTAGAGAGAAGAGTTTGAAACATCCATCAAAGATTTTAATAATCATAATAACTCAACCAACATTAGATTATAAAGGATTCTGAAGTGAGGGTTTGGTATGACTGAATGACTAACTCCATCTGGCAGCCAGAGCACTTAGTGAGTCCGTGACAAAGTAGAGAATCAGCATTTGGACAAAATTGTTTGTAACATATTTGTCAAAGAATATTTACATTAACTTGGCACATGGCTGAAGGAGGATTGAATGGCATCGTACGGCAATATTGCTTATATAGAGTTAAGATTGATGGATAGAACTTTCAAGGCATTGTTGTCTTTGTGCAATTAGCAAAGGGCTACAAATGAAAGACTGAATATCAAGTTAAAAGGGTGTTCTTTTGCAATTATATATAAAAATCTACATATTCAGTTAAAAAAAATCCTTGACAGTTATTAATAGAATGGCAGATATATGGAACATTTGGACAGTTCTACACAATTTATATCCAGAAAAGAAAACACTTATATGAACACAAGAAAAATTGAAAAAAAAACCTTAATCACCGTACCTTATCAGTCATCTTAAATGAAACCTAAAAATTATATAGCAATGTATATTTGGCCAGCAACATTTGTTTTAAACATTTTTCGTTAAATATGACAGACAAGGAAAATTTCATTTTCTACTTAGTTTTTCTGTTTGGTGAGAGTAAGGGAGTACAAAATTGTCTGTATTGTCCCAAAACCACACATATACACTATATATGTATATGTCTGTGTATATATATATATATATATATATATATGTATATATATTATATATACATATATAAAAATATATATATATATATATATATATATATATATAAATAAATAAAAATATATATATATATAAAAATATATATATATATATATAAAAATATATATATAAAAATATATATATATATATATAAAAATATATATATATATATATAAAAATATATATATAAAAATATATATATATATATATAAAAATATATATATATAAAAATATATATATATATATATAAAAATATATATATATAAAAATATATATATATATATAAAAATATATATATATATATATAAAAATATATATATATATATATAAAAATATATATATATATATAAAAATATATATATATATATAAAAATATATATATATATATAAAAATATATATATATAACAAAATATATATATATATATAAAAATATATATATATATAAATATATATATATATATATATATATATATAAAAATATATATATATATATATAAAAATATATATATATATATATAAAAATATATATATATATATATAAAAATATATATATATATATAAAAATATATATATATAAAAATATATATATATATAAAAATATATATATATATATATATATAAAAATATATATATATATAAAAATATATATATATATAAAAATATATATATATATATATAAAAATATATATATATATATATATATAAAAATATATATATATATATATATATAAAAATATATATATATATATATATAAAAATATATATATATATATATATAAAAATATATATATATATATATATAAAAATATATATATATATATATATATATATATATATGTATGTAATCATTTATTCAAAAATTATAACAAAAATATTATAAAATCACGACAAAAATGACCATTTTG
>OZ038502.1:97282165-97319665 GCA_964036315.1 Acanthosepion esculentum
TCTTCCAAGAAGGATTATTGTCTGATGCCACTTCGCACATTATCTCTTGCTCTATTCTAGGTAAAATTATATTATCTGGATTCACAGATGTTTTTTTTTTTTTATGGATGTCCAGTCTTTTTTGGCTCCTGATTGCTACTCAACTCATGAGTTTTTGCATTCTCACTCCTGGAAGGACTAATATTTTTCCCATCAAGTGAACCATCCACAGCATCTTCAAAATCTCTACTTTGACCATCTTAGTCTCTAGCCATGAACCCTATTCCAAATTTATCCATACTGGATGAGTTCTCAGTTGTTGGTGCATTCAATTCTTCAACACAATCATGCAGGTGACGTGGATGGACTCTAACATCGTTTTCTTCATGCCTGACCAACACCTGCTTGTTTTCAGAATTCCTGTAACTGTCGCACACTTCTCTTAAAATAGACAACATCTCTGTTTCTATATTTAATAGCAGTAAACGGTCTCACCTTTTGATGCAAAGCTCTTCTATTTATTTTCAGATGACTCTGCTTGGATAAAGGCTTTTTTTACGCCATGCGTAGCATTAAAGTTGTCAGCTATAGATTCACTTGATGTAACACCGTCTAAAGCTAGAGGTTTATTTATCAGAAGGCACATTAGGATTTTGTCCAAATAACAGTTGATTTAGATTATAACCAATGACATTATGCAGAGTATTTTTGGAGCTCAGTGACCAACCAATGGCAAGTTCCAAGCTGCAACCAGTGTCTTCCATATTTCTGAGTACCATTTCCTTAAGTACAGCATTGTGGTGTTCATTTAATCCATTGCTCCATGGACTTTGTGATGGTGTATTTCGTGCAATATTATTTAAATTCTGGGCCATGTTTCTGAAAGCTTCATTATCAAATTCTCACCCATTATCAGTTAGAAAACTAAAAGGAGATCCAAAATATACAATCCAAAACTGAAATACAATGTTAATAACTTCTTAATTTTCTTTTGACTTTATTACAGAAGCTGCACTATATCTGGTCAAATGATCTATTAAATGAAGAAATTGGTCCCTTGAAATTCTTTTATGTCCATAGATACCATTTCGTATTTGTCTGTATTTCTGAGATGAGGCATTACGTACACTATTTACATTATTCGGACTATTGTCCTCATCTTTCTTACAATATTTATTACGTTTTGGCCCTTCAGTATCTGTCTATATTTCTGAGATGAGGTATTATGTACATTATTCAGAGTATTGCCCTCATCTTTGTCGCCATATTTATTACAATGTTTCGGTCGTTGTATGCAACGGCCTTCTTCAGGTGGTTGGAATGTCAAACTGAACCCATTATTTCACTCACTGGGGTAGACTGCTCTAGTTCTACATACCATGTCTAATGGGTGTCAGTTATCAGTTATCTCCTGTTAATTCCCCTCTCCGAGTTCTCCACCGCCTTAACCAGGTATTGAACTCACACTCTTTGGGTCCTGTCACTGGATTTAACTAACTCTGCCATGTGTCCTTGGGTTCAGTTCGACATTCCAACCACCTGAAGATTGCTGTAGCATACAACGGCTGAAACATTGTAATAAATATGGCACCAATGATAAGGGCAATAGTCCGAATAATGTAAATAGATACTATTTCATTGAAGTGTTTTGCTAAAGAGAAACCAACAATGGGCTTGGGTGGTGCTCTCTTGTATTTTAAGCATATGTCATAATTGGAAGTAATTTCCTGAAGCAGTTTCATAAGTTCAACATCAAGAACTTTCAGGAGAGGCCTCATTTTCTCATAAATATATTTGTTGCTATTTCCCAGAAATTCCTTTTTTTCCAACCATGATACTTTTCTGGGATAAGCTCTGGTGGGGCTAAAAACTTAATATTTGTAGCCATTTGTCTTTCCTTTTTTTTTTTAAATGAACCATGCTCTGACACCAGATGTTTAAACAGGATCTTGCACAACAAACAGAATGGCAGCATATCAACAAACAGAAAAACATTCCCTGAGGAGAAAATTTTAAAAAAATCTTGAATACTGCCTAATGGTTAAATCCATTTTAGCAGGAAGGGAAATAAGCTACTGCCACTACTTAAAATACATCCATTAAGCTGAGAAGTAGGAGTCTAATTTGTTAGCTAAGGATGGTGAGTTCAATCCTTGGTAGGAGTCAGCATAGTTGCCATTTAGTATCAATCCCTCATCAGCATTTCTTCTTCGTTCACAATTACAACCAATGTCTTCATTTATTTCCCCATTCGCCCATCAATGATAATTTTATTCTACTGAAGTCTTTTAAAAGAACAAAATGTCTTCTCTCAAATTTATTTCCAATTTGTCATTCAGCAAAACAATAAGTTTGATTGACTTTTGTTCAGTAATAGAAAAAGAAATGGAGTTTCAGGTGGTGTCTTGATTGATACAGAGAATCAGATCAGTTGCATTCACACTAACAGCCTCAGTAAAGGCAAGAAGCCACCACTTCTCTATATCACTGCATGCAAAATGGCAAAGCTTCTCTTTTTAATTAACAATATATTTTTCTCCATATTACTTCTTTGTACAAATACAGGTTAAGTAAAATTTCAACATCTGCCCTGATAAAGTTCTTCAGGGATGAAACATGTTGGCATAAAGTTTTCATCTTGTCCTTTATTTATATTTTTTTTCACACACATCTCAATGATGGATACACATTGCATATATATATATATATATATAAGTAAATATATGATATTTGTATATATTTGTTTGTTTATGTGTTTTTTTTTATATATATTAGTTGGTTTAAATTTAAGTGCTGCATTTTGCCTCGACATTTGAATTTGATGTTTTTTTTTGTGTGTGTTTGCATATATATTTATTTTTTCTGTCCATTTCTATATATTTAATTGCCTTTTTTCTTTGTGTTGTTCACTGCCGAATATTTGTTTTCCTATTCTACCCCTCTTAAATTTTATCTATTGAACCCTCTTTTTATCTATATATATATATCTTTGCCCATGGAAGTAATATTTTAATAGTCTGTTTGAATTCATTTACTAACAATTTCAAACTTGAATCTTGTGTGTGTATGCGTGTGTCTTTTATTCATATGTGTGTTTACCATCACTTATATATGCGTTTCATTGTCTATGTTGTCTTTCTTTTTATTTTTTAGGGGTCATGGACATCTATTTCCTGTTTTGTTTGTGTTTTTGCGTGTGTATATATATATATATATATATATATATATATATATAAATATGTTTCCGTGTTTGTGTATTATAATCTGATTGTGTATGTAGTCTTTTGCAAGATTTCAACCTCCCCTGCCCATATCACCATTTCAAATGTATCTAAGATGTAACAATGTTTTATATCCCCATTAGATTAACAGTTATCCTAACTGAGATTTTGTATTCATCTGTATTCATCCCTTCAAAAAGTGTGGATGGTCCTACACAAAACCTTCACCACTATAATCAAATCTCATGTGCTGGTGTCGCACTGCTGTGTTTCCTCAGAACTGATCTGCTTGACCCTCATACGTCGAATTCAACGGGAGAGTCGATTATATATATATATATATATATATATATATATATATATATATATTTAGGTTACGAAAAACTAGGTAATCCATATGGGTAGACCCAAGGAGGATAAAATCCAGAGAGCTCAATTTAAATCAGAGCTAATAATTTAAATAAAAACAGATTGGAACCTTAAAGTAATCTGTTTTTATTTAATATATATATATATATATATATATATACGAATGTCAGTGTGTCACAGTTTTTCAACTTCACACACAAAGGCTATAGCCCAATATCTCACACCATTTCCGTATCTGGCTGACCCCATGAACAAATTAAAAACATTCTTGGCCAAATAGAAACTTGCAATCCTGAAATTTTAGTTTCCCAAGTTTTCATTATATTCTGTTTTCGGTGTTTTTCTTACGTGATTTCTTTGACAAATTTTTTTGCATGTCAATTTTTAGAACTGGGAAATAAATATAGGAATAATCAAAATTAATTGCGAAAGTCACCCATGAAATAAAAATAATTGTTGTATGGAAAGTAAAGACTTACATAAAATTGTCTTGTGGTGTCAGAAGAATTATCATTGAAACTTTGAAAGGTAAGCTTAAATATTTATGCTATACCTGAATGCAGAGATCAATTTGTGTTATCTCTTGTGCGTATTGCACCTATTCCTCCCTACCAATTGTGGTGAAGGCTCAATCAAGAGCCTTCCATCAGAGCTAGCTTAAATGCCACCCAATAGGGTGGCTTTCAAGCTTATATATATATATATATATATATAGTTGCGTTCGTTTGTCCCCAGGCCTCGTGAATTTAAACGCCCCACCAGGCTGGCATCCCGCTCCCACCCCTACACTGTGGAAACTGTTAGATGTAGATGTCTCTTCTACTCCAATAGCTTCATGTCTCGCACTTCTCGCCTATGGAACTCCCTTCCCTATTACTGTTTCCCTGACAAATACAATCTCCAACGGTTTAAGTGTAGCATCAATCAACATCTCCAGTTGCCTTGATCTATCCACTTCCCTTCTCCACATCCTTTCATTTTTCATTCCTATCTGCTCTTGCTCCGGATCTTTTGTGGCCCCCTTACCTTGATCGACCCACTGTCTTTCTCCACATCCCCTCCCTTGCCACTCCTATCTGCTCTTCCTCCAACCCTTCTTTAACCCCTTGCGTGATAGTGGCCTCCGGCCTTGCTTGGGGTGATATGATTAATAAAAAAAAAATATATATATATATATATATATATATATATATACACACACACGACAAATTAGCAAAAGTTTTTGTTATGCATTTCATCCATTAGGACTTCATTGGACTGACTTTGTTTACATTATTGTGGCTACACATGTGCATGAACGAGAGATGCTGGGGGTTTCAAAATTTAGAAATAATTTCTTTTTTCAATCTTGCCAAATTCATTTCGATTCTTTTTGTTTCCATCATCTTTGTTATTAAATATCCAAAATTTTGATAACAGAAAATCTGCCAAGAATGTCAAAACATTGTAAGAACCTGAGCATAAATTTACTGTGGCTGAACTGACAAAGCGCTTTCTAGACATTTTGTCTTTTATTATTTTAGATGTAGTTGTGACAAATTTTATGTTGAGTTTAGATAAATTCTGTTCAATTGTAGTTAATATATCAGTGTGTATGTGTGTGTGTGTATATATATATATATATATATAAAGATGTATGACAAATTGGAAAAAGGTTTTGCAATGTATTTGATCTATTAGGACTTCATCAAACTGGGTTTGTTTATTTTGTTGTCACTACACATGTGCATAAATGAGATGCTGGTAGTTTCAAAATTTGAAAATCTAGCTAAATTCATCTATATTTTTTTCTTTCCAGCATCTTTGTTATTAAATATCCCACATTGTGTGTGTGTGTGTGTGTGTGTGTGTATATATATATATATATATATATATATAAAAGAATGTAAACTGGGGTTGCTATGATTACTAATAAGAATGAATCTTTTGTCCAGCACATAACTACTATTACAGTATATTGTTATCATTGTTCTATTTTACTATTTTATTATTACTTATTGTTGTCAATCTTCTATTGTACCTAATTTATAAATTCAACTTTATCAAAAATAATAAGAATGTATAAAAAGACATTGAATGTTGATAATTCATTTTTGTTCAAGTGAATCCATAAAGCATCTCATTCAAGTGAAAAGGTCAAAGTTCTTTGTAAGGAAATTAAAAGAATCCTAGACTTTGGTTGCGAAAATTTACAGTAAGAATGGATATTCTTTCAATCACATCATTTTTATTATTCTATTTTAGTTATTTTTGTTAATCTCTTATTGTGCCTAATATAAGACCTCCACTCAGAACGAATCTTTTATCCATCACAAAATTTCTGTATATTGTTATAGTTATTCTGTTAGTAGTTATTTTTCTTAAATCTCTTAACGTACCTAATTTATAAATTCCTTTTTTTTTATAGAGGGTTAAGTCCTCTTGTCATTTTTCAGTGGAGTCTGCAAACAATTCTAATGTTTTCACCTGTGATAACTCTGCTTCAATCACATCTGCTATTTTCTTTATGGTACTTGAATAAAGCCACAAAATACATCACTACTAAAATTCACTATTTTGGTTTCATTCATGATAAGCACTAAGTAGAATTGATTATAATCTCTATTGATTCTAATAAATAATTCACAAAGAAATGTATTTCTCTTTGCATAAAGCCCTAATATGATTTCTTTATTGTTCTCAAAGAACTGACAGGATTCATTTGTTGAAATGTCGCCCTCACATCGTACTCTCAGTCACATCCTCAACAATTTTGTTACGCCTGATTTAATTAGAAGATAATCAAAACAGATGTAGCTTAGTGGTTCAAGACACCAAATCAGCATTTAAAGTTCATACCTAAATAATAATATAGATTTTCTAAGTAATTAAATTATCAATGCATTTTAGAACTTTTGCTTTACAGCATCAGTTGGTGTAATGGTCATCTTTGCGGAAAAATGGAATTGGAAAGAGGAGTTTAAATCTTAGCCAAAGATTTGCTTGATAAAAGGCATGATTCCATCTCTTTTTTTTTCTTTAATCATTCCACTAAGAAGCAAGGAGTTACTTTTACTTTTTTTTTTTTTCAATAATGCTCACTTTTTATTAGGCTCAAGAGCTACTCAAGGTAGAAAGTTAAAGAGTAAGAGGCACAGTTTATGAGTATATTTTTTTTTTTTTTTTTTATCATATCACCCCAAGCAAGGCCGGAGGCCACTATCACGCAAGGGGTTAAAGAAGGGTTGGAGGAAGAGCAGATAGGAGTGGCAAGGGAGGGGATGTGGAGAAAGAGAAAGACAGTGGGTCGATCAAGGCAAGGGGGCCACAAAAGATGCGGAGCAAGAGCAGATAGGAATGAAAAATGAAAGGATGTGGAGAAGGGAAGTGGATAGATCAAGGCAACTGGAGATGTCGATTGACGCTACACTTAAACCGTTGGAGATTGTATTTGTCAGGGAAACAGTAATAGGGAAGGGAGTTCCATAGGCGAGATGTGCGAGACATGAAGCTATTGGAGTAGAAGCGACGTCTACATCTAACAGTTTCCATTGTGTAGGGGTGGGAGTATATGTAGGGATTGTAGAGTAATTGGCCAGGCTTAATATGTAATTGGTAGAAATGCCCAACAAACAGAATTCTCAAAGTTTGCAATAAAGAATAACAAGAGAAAGAAAATAAAATAGGGCAAAAAATAATATTAAGCAAGCAAACAATATATGGAAGGCAAAACAACAGTACGAAGTCAAAAGGTTGACAAAGAATGGAGTTAACACACAAAAGAGGATACAGACAAGTGATCTCAGCATTCTGACTTCAGAAAAGAACAGAACTAAGTCAGATGAGACTGAGAAGTAGCCTATCTTATTGGCTTGGGAGAAATCCCAGCATGCATTTGTATGGTTTCGTCTAAAAAATGGGGAGGAGGAAGTATTTTACAGTCATTCTAATTGGATTAGAACCAACGGGGATAACAGTTCACCTCAGAATGGAACTGAATAAAATGGTAGTGATTTGGGAAGAATCCTCTTGAGAGTCAGTTCCTCAAAGTTGCAGTTCATGCAAAGAAGCTGTTCAAGTAGAATTTACATCTGACCAATAGAATATAAAGGGATCAAAAGTGGTTTGCTATCATGGGCGTGGTATGATGGGTCTTAGCTGTGACATTTAGAACTGGTGGAACTAAGGAATGTAGTTTGTCTGAACATTTTCCATGAAAATTGTGATAAAGCAACAAGAGGCAAGCAGTATTTTATCTGTGAGAAGATGTAGGGTGGAAAATAATTTGTCACCCACAAAGCTATGTTGATACTTTCAGACCATCGAGACTGGATAGTTAAGACCGAGCAGATACTGCCCATATACAGTAGCAGTATTCCATTTTCAGTATTTTTAGGTCTGGGTTCAGTTTATGATTATATGCAGTAAAGTTGACTGCTGCATTCATGCTAAGGGCCTCTCTGACATGTTACCAATTGAAGTCAAGGCTCTGCAACCTTTTCCAGTGATGTTTAAAATAGATACTTTCCAAAGAGATCATGTAAATTGAACACTACAGTTTTATTATATATTTTATTATCACATCCAACTTTCTACAATTGTGATATCCCGAAAAGTATATTTTTGTACCTAAAATTTAGGAGACCTGAATTTTTCAGACCAAAATTTTAAGAGACCTGAATTTTTCAGACCAAAATTTTAAGAGGCCTGAATTTTTCAGACCAAAAATTTAAGAGGCCTGAATTTTTCGTACCAACAGTTTAGGAGACCTGAATCTTCGTACCAAAAGTTTAGGAGACCTGAATCTTCGTACCAAAAGTTTAGGAGACCTGAATCTTCGTACCAAAAGTTTAGGAGACCTGAATCTTCGTACCAAAAGTTTAGGAGACCTGAATCTTCGTACCAAAAGTTTAGGAGACCTGAATCTTCGTACCAAAAGTTTAGGAGACCTGAATCTTCGTACCAAAAGTTTAGGAGACCTGAATCTTCGTACCAAAAGTTTAGGAGACCTGAATCTTCGTACCAAAAGTTTAGGAGACCTGAATCTTCGTACCAAAAGTTTAGGAGACCTGAATCTTCGTACCAAAAGTTTAGGAGACCTGAATCTTCGTACCAAAAGTTTAGGAGACCTGAATCTTCGTACCAAAAGTTTAGGAGACCTGAATCTTCGTACCAAAAGTTTAGGAGACCTGAATCTTCGTACCAAAAGTTTAGGAGATGTGAATTTTCATACCAAAAACTTAAGAGACCTGAATTTCAATAGTTGAAACCAGGTTAGAATAAGTAGTTGTAGTTTATATATTTTTAACAAATATTATATATAAGAGATAAATGTTACTATTATGACTTGAAAAAGGAAAAGATGGAATTTTTATTGACACACATGTTAACGATGTGTCCATGTGAACTGCTTATCCAATAGTGATAATGTCACATGTTTGTATGTGAGAGGAGAAATGGGACACAGTGATACAGAGTAAAATTGTGAGTTTGGAGTCAAATGTCGATCAAATATGGGCCCTGGAATCCAACTGAATGATAAGATAAAGAATAAGTAAAATGTATACAGTCTTTTCCTTTATATGTTTTTTTCTTATAAATATGTGTAATGAGTATCCAGATAATTTACATGGAAAATACAGAAAGTGTCTGGAGTTTCTTTATAACAAATTTTTGTTGACGGCTAAAAGATAAATGTTACTGTAATGACATGAAAAAGGAAAAGATGAAATTTTCATTGATGCACATGTTAATGACCTGTCCTTGTGAACTGCTTGTCCAATAGTGAGAATGTCACATATTTGTAAGTGTAGAGGAGAAAAGTGGGGTCAATTCTCATTGGTTTAGAAGGAGTGAATTAATAATTATAATTGTTAATTTTTTGTTTTTTTTGGACACCATAATTTTCATTTATTTTGTTTAAGGACACTATAACAACAATTAAAAATTTATAGAATTATTAAATTTCTTTAATGTATACAGGTAAATAAATATATATATATATATATATATATATATATATATGTTAATTTTGGAAAAAGATTGCAGATAAAAAAAAATGAAAATATAAATCAGGATTTATGCCTAAAAATGCTTGGAAATTATGATGTCATTATTTATAACTTGAAATAAAATAATTTATATGACTTTTTGACAGTACTGAAGCCTAAACTATCAACTGATAAAAAGTGTAGGAGAGCAGTATATACAAATTTGATAAATATAACTTTAGGTAAGCAAAAACAGAAATTAAAAATAAGACAAATGATCTTCAGGCTAGGTTGTTCAAAAACAAATACCGATACAGATAAGGCCTGTAACTATGCAAAAAAGTTAAAAGAAATAATAAACAATAGATGTATAATTTCAAATAAATATAATAATCATAATATATATATAATAAATAAAATCAAAGAAAGAAATGCATTGTACTTGATTCAAACTTAGTCAAAACTGGTGTGGGGTGTGCAGGTGATAGTGATCCATAAAATGCTTCTATGTCATGTGACTAAAATAGTCTCTGACAGCAACATCCATCTCTAAGGTGGAGAATGGATGAAGGCAGATAGCTGGTACCTCATAAGCAGCTGCTTCAGGAAGGCCATCCGTCAAGGGGAAGGAAAACCCTGATTTTAAACCTCTGCTGACTTGTGGTCATATAAAGCCAAACATGGAAAAGGATGTGGAAGACAAAAAACACAGAGTGGAACTCTGAAGGCAGTTGGCTGTTAACACTAACATCTTTCTAGCAGTTCCTGCTAGCTGGTCAAAACTGTAATGCCCTGTATTCCTTTGTATTTTGTCAGAGGTAGGGGCCATATAGTCTGGGCAGCCTTCATATACCATCACCCAGGGCTGCTCCCTGCAGAGTTCACTCTAGTTTCACCACCAAATGTCTGAATTTTGACCAAACAGTGAACTATTTTTATTTTGCTAAATGCATGCAATATATATATATATATATATATATATATATATATATATATATGAAATGCTTTCATGGAATGTTTCTTAAATAGCTTCTGACAACAATGTTCAACTCTAAGTTGGAGAATGGTTGAAGGCATGGTGTCCTGAAAATAAAGCCACTATATGAAGCTTAGAACGGCTCATGGTCAAACATAAGACATTCATTTTCTGTTATATTTAAGAATATATGTTTGAATAATGATCTGCTGCCCCATTACACTATATATATATATAAATATATATATATAATATATATAAAATAAATATATATTTGTAAAACCTCTCTCTCTTTCTATATATATATATATATATATATATATATATATATATATATAGAGAGAGAGAGAGAGAGAGAGAGAGAGAGAGGTTTTACAAATATATATTTATTTTTTCATAAGGAAATGAAGTGTTATCCTTTCTTAACAGTAGCGTTATAAATATCAATATTTAAATTTCACAACAGTCAGTTTCCGACCTGTGCATGAGACTCAGAGTTGTACCAAACCAGAGTTATACCAAACCACAAGAAATAAAATGTATATTATTAATATAAATTTTAGCTATGTTATTTTACATTGAGCACAATTTATATTATCACCAGCACTCCCTGTGTGCTTTATTTATATATATATATATATATATATATATATATATATATATATATATATATATATATTTTACAAATCAGGATGTCAGTTGAATCTACTACCATGATTTCAACCTTATGGTATCCTCAGGCGATTTTTATCAAATGACCTCTTTATGATTAAAAAAAAATAAAAAATAAATAAATAAAGAATGCTACATTATTAGTTTTAAAAATAAATAAACAAACACACAACGTTGGATGTAATAGAAATGGAGGAGGAAGATGTGAAGAAAGAAGAAGAAGAAGGGAGAAGAGAAGAATAGTAAGTGCATTGCAAAGGTATTGGTGGAGGAGGGGTAAATTCCTTTTTTTTTATCCTGCCTCGTATGTGCCGAAGAAAAATTTTCTAATATTTAAGCAAGGACTTAAGACTTTGGATTTCTGGTTTAAAAGATTCTTTGGACCCGGAAATGTCATAATTGCTAATTTTTCCTGTTGGCAGAGGTTGTAAATATTGTTTTGATTGTTTGAATTGTTTGCCTTTTTAAAAATTTTTCACCTTACAACCGGATCCCTGATTTTTAAAGTTAAAAGCTCTACATGTTATTTTTACTTTTATTTTATTTTTTTCACACGTGTATTGAGCATTTTTTAATAATACTGTATCCTGGTCTGATTCAACTCTGACCATTATTTATTTATTTTTATATATATATATATATATATATATATATATATACACACACACACACACACACACACACACACACACACACACTGGAAAACCACTCTTGCATTTCAAAAACAAATGCAAAGACAATCTGAAGTGATGTAACATTCCCTTGTCTTCCTGAGAAAACAAAACATCAGAGCGAAGTAGCTGGTGCCAGTCCAGTTTCTCATTTTTACAAAGATCTGAGCAAAGCCGGTTTGAACATTGAGATCATCAACTGTGTGCAAATATTTAAAGAAAGTTGGCAGCATGCTGCTCCTCTCAATAATAGCCTTACCTGCCACTGTGGCTTTCTTGAACACATTAAAGCCAACTTTGCTGTCCACTTGCAGAAACATGGCAATTGATCCTCAACCACTTAAGTGAAATGCGTCAAACACATGTTCCATCTGTCTAAAAGTTTGTCAAATACCTACAGGCCTCAGGAGACACATGCATATTCATAGAATTTGAGCATCTCTTTATTTTACTGAGACCTCATTTGTTGCCTGCAATGAGAGAGTCCACCATATATATATATATATATATATATATATATATTTAGTATTTTCTACTACGAACTTAAAAATTTTTTTATACATAATTAAAAACTTGTTTATATTTAAACTTCCTTTTCGACGCTTCTTTAGTTCCAATTCAACACCTCATTTTTCATACAACCCAAACTTAGGGTCATAGAGTTAATATCTGGGTTGAATTAGTTGAGCCTCTTCCCTTTTTTAGACAGATATCTTCCATCCTCCCCTTATCACCAACTCGGGCTTTTTGTCTGGCTGTGTCATCGATTCGTGTAGGTTCACTATCAATTTCTTGACTGCTGTCTAAGTTAAATTCTAAATCTCTGATTCCAATATGAACACAACCCATCCACCAGGGTTGAATAAGACCAACATACTTAGCGGTGGTTGAAATAGATGCATACCCAAATGAGGTAATTTGGGATCTTTTTGCTGTGCAATATATATGTGTGTGTGTGTGTGTATATATATATATATATATATATATATATATATATATATATATATATATATATATAGAGAGAGAGAGAGAGAGAGAGAGAGAGAGAGTTTACCTAAAAAATGTACACACACCTCAGGAAAGGTAAATCTTACATAGATATTGTAATACTAGATTTATTCTAACATCACAAGATTGATACAAATTACCTTTGGACACCACAATCACTAGAGATGCTCAAAATGGTGGCCTTTAGCTTCCAAACATTTATTAGGACAGCAAACTACTGATTGGGCAACGTTGACCAAAATGTCCAATGGGATTGTTGCACATGCATTTTCAACTCTTTTTCTAAGGGCTGCTAATGTAATCATTTTTCTGAGATACACAACATCGTTTAGGACTTGTTGATGCCACAACCATGAGGTTAGTACTATGTGTTGAGAAAATACTATCGTAAACAGTGTTATTGCAATTTGATAAAGCCACAAAAGACAAGATTTTCCTTTCCTGAAGTGGGTATACATTTTTTTGGCAGACTCCATATTTATGAGTGGAACCATGATATATGATCTGAAATTTTTACTATTCATTCAGTGATTAATATTCACAACTGAATTAAGTGCATTAACATGGCAAAGGATTATATTGAAAAAAAAATATTTGATGTGTAAAATATATGAGGGTAATACTATCTGTTGAGAAAATACTATCGTAAACAGTGTTATTGCAATTTGATAAAGCCACAAAAGACAACATTTTCTTTTCCTGAAGTGGGTATACATTGTTTTGTTAGTGGACTGTATATATAGACACCCCCACTCTATGGACATAGGATTTAACACTGTATGGGGCTTGCCAGTTTTATGCATTAAGAGATCCTGACATGATTCTTATGTCTTTGCTTAATATCTACAAACCCTATGCCCAATATCGAGTAATTCTTCTATAAATATTGCAAATTTTGAAGAATATGTGTGTATGTGTGTTTAAGATTTTCCAAAAGAAATAGATTCCTTTATGTTTTGTACTTGTTGATCTCATTGGATCTGAGAGAGTGTTACAAAAATAAAAATGAAAGCATCCATTTAACACTATCAGCTTTCATCTCTTGTATCAATAATCCTTCTAGTATTTTTTGTTCTTTTCTTACCCTGGGTGAGAAGAAAGATAATGCAAACTGACTTGCTCTCCAATGTGAGGTAATTATAAAAATAATCTCTTCAGTCACAGCTCAATGGTCAAAGTACTGCCAAAGCCGAGACTTGTTTACGTCACAAAAAGTTTTATAGATTTTATAAGTTTTCAAAATTAGTAAGATGAGATTAGCATGGATTAGCATTAGAAAGATATTTGCTGATAAAGCTTGGAAGGAGAGTAGCTCAAGGGAAACAACCCAAGATAATAGGGAAGCCGCAAATGGCAGAGTCATTAAATTCTCAGGATTTCGTAGGGAAAGAAAAAGAAAAAAATCAACGATAATTATTATAAAAAAAGGTGTTGATATGATTATATATGCCAGCTGAATAATGTTACTTCTTGGAGAATTGTATTTTTTCCAAGTGCTAAAAGTCTATGTATATTACAGAGTCTCTGCTAAGGAAGGCAAGCCTTTCTGCAAGACAGTTATCTTGTCTGAAAAAAAAAAATCTTCAATCACTAACTTACAGGGAAGGAAAAGGGCTGAGGATGAAAAATCTCATGAAAAAGAGAGAATTCTTATCCAAGTTAACTGGAGAATTCCTTAATCCAGTGCAGATCAAAAATGCTGAAAAAAAAAAAAAAAAAAAAAAAAAAAAAAAAAAATGGTCAGCTAATGCCACTTCAGAAAGCACCTTACTCCACCTGTCATACTCTATCTTTATAAGAAACAAATCAAACAAAAAAAACAAAAAAACTAGAGTATTGCTGCCATATCTAGGCTGGAGCTACTCCATCTTCTCTTTCTAGCCTCGACAGAGTTCAAAAGCATTTACATGACCTTGTAGCTAGTGAATTATTTTATACCTAACAACCCCTCTTTTACAGATGCAATAGCACAAATCTTCTGCTATTTTCATGAGAACGGTTCACAGATAATACCTACCATGACTTACAAAGCAGCAAACCATCCTCATTCTTTTCATATTTTATTGATAATAAAGTTACATTTGGACAACTTTCCAAGGGTTGTTACTTTATTGAAAAGACTCCTGAGACGATACTTCCCCAAATACTACAATTTTAACCTTTTCAAGTTTAGAGTCAGCCATTATCTATCATTATCTTCATAATCTGCACTTACTCCTACATCCATATGTCTGCCTTGAGTGGCTCTTGGGGGGAAAATCATTGCAATATATTCCAGGTATAAAGGTTCAAGTTCATTTCCAGGTTGATCTATCACTGTTCTTGTCAGTTTATTAACCCACATGGCCACCCAGATATATAAAGTCCATCTGGAATGTATACAGACATTTTTAATATATCAAGAACAAGTTGTGTATCTTTGATATGCATCTGGGAACAGACATTCTGCCATTGTTCTTGAGATATGACTGCCAACAAGATTTTTATTGCTAGTAATTTTTTTTTTCCCAAAAATGTATTCTTGGTAATATTTTTTTTTTCAAAAATGTACTGCTGTAATATTTTTTCTCAAAAAAAAATATTGCTGTCAGGCTTGGTTCATACCTAGATGGGTGACCCCTTGGGAATTCTAGGTGCTGTTAGCTTGGGTGTGTTGGTTGTGTAATGGATAATGGCTTGGAATTGTTGATCAGAGCACAGAGTTCCAATTTCACTTTGGTTCATTATATTTACTTCGGCACAAATACCCGAGGGAACTGTATGAATTCAACTTTTCTCCCCAGCTATGGGAGAATTAGTAAGATTTGTATCACTAAATCATTAAACAAAAGAAAAGAAAAAAAGATTCCTACAATCTAAAAATATTACTGACTTTAAATAACCTGCAAAGGGTTGATAAGCCAAAGAAAAGGAATTAATCTAATATCATGAAACTCACTTTTTATGTTATGGGTTAATTTGTAAGACTTGTATCACTAAATCATTATTATCTAAAAAAATAAAATCTTACAATCTAAAAATATTTTCTGGCTTTAAATAACCTGCAAAGGGTTGATAATCCATAAAAAACAAAATCAAATCATTAAAGCAGCACTAATTCACGCCATTTCTTTTGGTTATATTAAATGGTTGGTTAATTTCTGAAGAGACCCTGAATATAGGGCACCCTTATCTATTTTCCAGTCAGTGCTAATTAGACTCTATTTTTCCAGATGATGGTGCATGAGAAGAGAGTTCCCAGTCTTATCTTAACGCATTCCAGGCATACACACATGAAAAGACATTTCCAATGCTTTATCTTGTAATCTCATTATCTACACAAAGTAACCAAGATGTGAAGACCTACAGAAATAAGCAGAAACAAGATATTTAATATATCTGATTAGAAAAGTTTAGTGACTCACTGCTACTAACAGATTTGTTTAGAAGTTTTCATTCTCCATATCTGCAGCCGAAGACCAACAACAGAGATAACAGATGTTGCTCGGTCCTCAGTTGCATACACACAATCTTCGAGTTCATAGACTCATAACGAAAAAACATTTTTATTTTTATTTTTTTCCAACATAATCTTCTTCCTTGTTAATTCAATGTTGAGAATTAATCACACAGACTGAATATTAGGCACTGAAAGATTAAAACACTGGTTCTTGAAGTTAAGCAATGTTAAGTTGTCAGTACCTAGATGGGTGACATTTGGAAATACCAGGTGCTGTAAGGTTGGATGTGTGGGTGGTGTAGTTGATAATGATTTGGAATTGGAAATTGAATTACAGTTAGTTTGTTATTTTCACTTACTTGCAAATACTCTGAGTAATGGTAAAAATTTACTTCTCCCCCCCCCACCTACATTATCCAGTTATGGGTTAACTAGTAAGACTCTTATAAAAAATCCTAATGGTCTGATAATATATCTGGCTTTAAATAACCTGCAAATACTGATAAGCCATAGAAAACAATTGAAGCAATCTAATGTCATGAAACTTACTCGTTATGTTATGGTTTAATTACTAAGACTTGTATCACTAAATCTCAAAAAGAAAAAAAATTCTTAGAATATAAAAATATTTTCTAGCTTTAAACAGCCTGCAAAGGGTTGATAAACTGTAAAAGACAAATCAATTGCCTAGCATGCACTGAAAATGTTAGATCAAAATTCTGCAAATTGCTCTTAATGTAACTGACATTGGTTTTCTAAGTAACTAAGATATGGCACAAAGTCGAATGTACCAGGCACCAATTGAGGATGAACTCACTATTCAGTACTAACTGATTTAGTGAGACAAGCTCACTAACCATTACACCACCAGAGGTGCCTAAATGATTTTCTAAGCACAGCTTACTTGTGGCACAAGGCCGAAAGTGTGGAGCACCCTGTGAGGATCAAACTCACTATTCAGTCGTAATAGCTGTAGCGAAGCAAGCTTACTCACCATTACACCATGTCAAAGTGCCCAATGATTTTTTAAGAGCAGCTGAGACAAGGCCAAAAGCAAGAGGCACCCAATGAGGATTGAACTCACTATTCAGTTGTAATGGTTAATGTAACTGACATATGGAGGATTGGAATTCAATTTTTGAACTTTTTTTTTTTTTTTAACACACACACAGGGTTATGCAAAAAGAAAGATCAGATTTCAAAATTTTAATAGAAATGAATGCTAAAAGACAAACCCATTCGACACAAATTTCAATTTTTAAACATGTATTGTTGATCAGTTTCCTATCAAAAAATATATTTCTATATTTTTCAAGTGTTTTGATTTTTGTTTGGGGTGTTTACTGATTATCCATAGCTGCTACTATGACCTTATGTCACAGTGAACCAGGGAATAAGAAGAAATAAGAGCTGTTTCCACACTGCTCAAAACCTCCCAATCAGAGGCCTTGCTGTTGGATGTAGTATATCGTCATACCCAGGATACTCATTAAGATTAAAAGACATGAGATTAATAGAAAAGAAGATTACTATTAAAAATTAATAACAGTTGATGAAGTTTCAGATAAAACTAAACAACAAGAATAGCTGTTCATTTTTGTATCTTTGCTTTCGAGCTTTGATAGAATTAATTTATCTCTTATTTTTCCTGTTGGATTCAAAATTTAAAATATGCAGGCTTTTTCATGGCTATTGTTTCAGAACAAGAAATTCCATGTAAGTCCAATACATTCAGTGTTGTGTAAATATGCTTGGCAAAGGTATAAATCCTTCTCTTATTCAAGATATGGTTTGGTTTGGTTTGTTTTACAGCATATCAATCTCAATGGGTTATTTAATGCCGACAAAATTTTTTATTGCTGGTAATATTTTATTTTGTTAAAAATATATTTCTGGTAATATTTTTTTCCTCAAAAATGTATAACTGGTAATATTATTTTAAAAAATGTATTGCAGGTAATATTTGTTTTCAAAAATATATTGCTGGTAATATTTTTTTTTTCCTTCAAAAGTTTATCTCTGGTAATAATTTTTTTACAAGTATTTCTGTATTAAAACCTATTTTTACACTTTCATAATGCTTTTTACCTCAGTTTGAGGGTTAACTATTTGCCCATAGCTGGGACCCTAAGAGGTGCTACTACCCCAGGGTCAGGGTGGACCTGGGAACACCTGCAATTAAGAGGTGGTTCCACTTTCCTCATAACCTCCTGATCAGAGGCCTTGCTGTTGGACATAGTTTATCGTCTTATCCTGGACATGGATGTAGTTTATTGTCATACCCAGGATGGTCAAGATATGGGTTAAATAGCAGGGTAGATTAGACCCTCGAGCTATGGCTGGCAACCAGTCTAGGAAGAGGAAAATATTGAATTCCCTAACCCAGGATAGACAGAACTTGTTAGTAAGAGAGCAGGTGGTCATGTAAGGGAAAGGAGTCCCCAACAGAAAACCTAGCCTTCCTCAAAGTACAAAGGTTCTATGTGAAGACCAATTACTCTACTCTGTGGAACAATTTGATTATAAAAGAACTCACTAAGAAGCCATGTTCCACAAGGCACCAGGTAGATATAGAATGACACAAAATTTCAGTCCAAATTATTAAATGGATACCTAGTTTTGTCCTTGGTTGGCTCAGAAGAGTTAGTCCTGGTTAGTCCTTTTGTCTTATTAAATATTTCTGTTCTACCTCTTTACAGTCAGTAGTTTCTTTTTTTCTTATCCGTGCTCTGTCATCCTTTTGTTTTTTATTTTTACATATACAACCACAACATTATCAAGACATCTTACACTTCATTTGTTGGATACAAGTTCTACAGCACAACATTTAAAGACACATTCATGTCCACCTTCAGAATACAGGAAAATACTTGTTTACAACACCAATATACTACACCATAAAAATAATAAACAAAAATTTTAAATTCTCAAGGCCCTCTATACCAAAAGAAACTAACCGATACTGAGCAAAATTTATTATGAATGTAGTAATAATGTTTTAAAATTCATTTGATCAACATTTAATGCCATTTGGATTTTTAGCATCTCTGCTTAGCTCACTTATATTGTGGGCACTTGTTTACAAAAACACCATAGCTACAATGGATAAATTTAAAACTTAAAAATAACTATAACAAAGCATAGTTACATGTGCTTACAAAAATCACCATCGCAATGATCACACTTACATTAAATTTGTCTTCACAATTCATCCCTGAGGATGATCTCAGAAGAGATCAAAAGTACTTGGGTTAACAAAAACTATGGCACCTTCCTTGATGAATTTCAACATTACATCCAGAAGTTAATTAGAGAAGTGGAAAAGATTACTATAAAAATAGACATATGTCTATATTATTCAATGAAACATAGTTGAATGAAATATATATATATATATATATATATATATCTCTATATATATATCTCGCACTGAGGAGCTGTGATACAGCGAAACAGTACTGTCTGTGAATGACATAATTTAGCTCTTGAAAATACATTTCAATTGAGCACTGTTGAGTGATAAGCTAATTCTATAAACAACAGCCACCTGCACTAATGCAAAGCTCTTCAGTAAAATGAATGGAGCACTTTGGCTGATTGGCATTTGTTTACATTTGTAAAAACAATACGCTAGATTTAGTTGTGTAACTCTACCAAGTGAAGATAGCTCTGGCTGACACAAAATTAGTTGTGTTTCAATCCTGGCTTGAGGCATTTGGAAGTCTAGTCGCACTGAGGAGCTGTGATACAGCGAAACAGTACTGTCTGTGAATGACATATATATATATATATATATATATATATATATATATATATATATATGAAATAAATTATAGTCATGGAATCTGAAGGTGGTCTCTTTCTTAATTTAATTAATTAATATTTGCTCTGTTGTTACATTGAGCTCTCTGGATTACATCCTCTTTGGAATTATCCATATGGATTACATCCTCTTTGGAATTATCCATATGGATTACCAAACCTTTCATTATCTTACTATATATATATATATATATATATATATATATATATATATATATATATATAAAACATGCAGACTTTTGAAAATTTTGTATCCACTGTCACATATTTTTTATATAATTATAACAGTTAGTATCTGTCTATATTTCTGAGATGAGGTATTATATACACTATTTACATTATTCGGACTGTTGTCCTCATCTTTGTCGCCATATTTATCATAACGTTTCAGCCGTTGAGGATATATGGCACAGTGGATAAAGGCGTTAATTCGATACAGTGACAGAACCCAAAGAGAGCGAGTCCAATACCTGGTTAAGGTGGTGGAGAACTTGGAGAGGGGAATTAACAAAAGATGACCGACATCCATTAAACATGGCATGTAGAACTAGAACAGTCTACTCCAGTGAGCAAAATAAAGGGTTCAGTTTGACATTCCAACCACCTGAAGAAGGCTGGAGCATGCAATGGCCGAAACGTTGTAATAAATATGGTGACAAAGATAAGGACAATAGTCCGAATAATGTAGATAGTGTACAAAAGTTAGCTTAGTTTATATAATTACAAAGTGAGCATCCAAAGTAATAACTCCTATTTTCTTATAACAGATCATGACATAAAAGTTGGATTTTGATAGTGTGGCATTAATAATGCCAATTTTAATTTCCTTGTTACACAAAGCAGCTACACGGTATCTGGCAAAATGGTGTCTGATATAAAAGAGTATATAAAGCAGAAGTAAATTACTCCCTTCCTCCATGTGGAAAAATTCCAAACTGATATTCATCAATGCTTGATTAATATTTATGATGACTAAACAAAGGATGTGAGCATAGCTCGGTCATAGCTAATGCATTTTTGTTGATGCAGATGTTTTATAAGCATATTATGCAGGCTCCTTTTCATCACCTGCAGAAAAGTATGGCCAATAATGGCGGTGATGTGGAAAAATAGTATTTTATAGTGGAACCCTAGCCCTCACTTGCAGTGAGATTGTCCTTTCCCCCATCTTATTTCCATGGAAACAAATACAAGACATTACTTATTGGGCATCCCCCTCATAAAATGTGATAAATGCAGTTTAGATATTAGTAAAAGAGTAAAGTTAAATGTTCATTTATCTGTGAGGCTTGATAGTAAAACTTTATCGAGTCCCCTGACAAATGCCTGCAATTTCCACAAAACTCAGTAAAGAGAAAGATAAGTGAACATTTACTTTTATTCTTTATTATTAATGCACTTCATTTAGAAAGTGTGCTCGCCTGAACTGCATTATCTTCCAAAAATATTTTGGTTGACTGTTCTTTTTTTGTTACTGTTTATGAATCTAAGGCCTGCATATATTGTTGGTCAGTTTTCCATCAAGATAACTGAAATTTGTCATAAGGAGACATGAAGAGAGAGAGAGTGACAGTGACAGAGAGAGAGAGAGAGTGACAGTGACAGAGAGAGAGAGAGAGTGACAGTGACAGAGAGAGAGAGAGAGTGACAGTGACAGAGAGAGAGAGAGAGTGACAGTGACAGAGAGAGAGAGAGAGTGACAGAGAGAGAGAGAGTGACAGAGAGAGAGAGAGTGACAGAGAGAGAGAGAGTGACAGAGAGAGTGACAGAGAGAGAGAGAGAGTGACAGAGAGAGAGAGAGAGTGACAGTGAGAGAGAGAGAGTGACAGTGACAGTGAGAGAGAGAGTGAGAGTGACAGTGAGAGAGAGAGTGAGAGAGAGTGACAGAGAGAGAGAGAGAGAGAGTGACAGTGACAGAGAGAGAGAGAGAGTGACAGTGACAGAGAGAGAGAGAGAGAGAGTGACAGTGACAGAGAGAGAGAGAGTGACAGTGACAGAGAGAGAGAGAGAGAGAGTGACAGTGACAGAGAGAGAGAGAGAGTGACAGTGACAGAGAGAGAGAGAGAGTGACAGTGAGAGAGAGAGAGAGTGACAGAGAGAGAGAGAAAGAGTGACAGAGAGAGAGAGAGAGTGACAGTGACAGAGAGAGAGAGAGTGACAGTGACAGAGAGAAATAGAGTGACAGAGAGAAATAGAGTGACAGAGAGTGAGTGAGAGTTATCACAGGAGAACATGAAGTAACATGACATTTTTGAGAGAGAGAGAAAAAGAAAATTACAGGTTTTTGTTCCGAGATTTTAGTGAAATTCTCATGTTAATGCTAAAATTCAACTACTGTAATTCCTCATGTATAAGACGCCTTTATCCATAATCTGCACACCAAAAATTGTGCCAAAATTGAGGGAAAATGTTTCTATTCACGCATTATACACACCTTGTTTGGTAATCAAACACTATAAATTGTACCGCACCAATTTCATTACAGCCAGTATCTCCTGCTAATTTTCCTGTGGGATCAGGTTGAGATCATAGACAGGGAACACCATTGGAAAATTCGTAAACTTAAGGAATCAGCACATATGCTAGGCCACAAAAATTTCCTGAGTCGGCCAAGCATAGAAATAAATACAATATGGGAACCAGTAATAAGGAGTGCCAGAGAAAAACAATGATAACAAAAAAAAAAAAGTTGCAATATGAGATCTGGTAAAAACATGAATTGATAACAGCAAAAATTGCAATACGAGTACTGGTAAAAAATGTTTGCTGAAAAATTAGGTTTATATACTCAGAAATTCATACCCAGATGTCCTCAAGGACACATGGTATGGTGGATAAAGGCGTTGGTTAGATCCAGTAACAGACCCAAAGAGTGTGAGTTCAAAACCCGGTTAAGGCAGTGGAGAACTTTCAGAGGGAAAATTAGCAGGAGATAACTGATAACTGGCATCCATCAAACATGGCTCGTGGAACTAGAACAGTCTACCCCAGTGAACGAAATAAAGGGTTCGGTTCGAAATTCCAACCACCTGAAGAAGGCCGGAGCGTACAACGGCCGAAACGTTGTGACAAATATGGCGACAAAGATGAGGACAATAGTCCGACTAATGTAAATACTGTACATAATACCTCATCTCAGAAATATAGACAGACTCTAATGAAGATTTTTATTGCTGGTAATATTTTTTCCAAATGATGTATTGCTGGTAATAAGTTTTTCTTGACAAAATTTATTGCTGGTAACAATTTTTTTTACAAAAGTGTATTCTTGTATTAAAACCTATTTTTACATGTTTTGACTCCAGTTTGGGGGTTAACTTTTTTGCCCATAGCTGGGACCCTGACAAGTGCTACCACCCCAAGTGAGAGTGCACCTGGGAACACCTCAAAGCCTCCTGATCAGAGGCGTTGCTGTTGGATATGGTTTATCATCATATCCAGGATGGGATAATTGTTAACTCTGGCTTGGAGTGATCAGGGAAACATCCTCTTGGGAGTTTGTTCCGCAGAGCAGTGGTTCATGGCGAGAAGCTGTTTGAGTTACTTCTTGCTGATAGAATATGGAGGGAATGTTGATGGTTTGCTACTATGCAAGTGATATGGTGGGTTGCGGCTGTGAAGGTTAGACTTGATGGAACCAAGATGGACTAATAAATTATTCAGTTCAAAATTCCAAGAATCTAACTAAATACAACAGGTACCAGGAAATGATGTGAGCAGAGACACTGGATATGACACATTATAGGGTAGGGGAATTATAACGGAGTAAATAATTATACTCCTCCCTTCCATTTATATATAGAAAAATACTCATAGAAAATGAGAAACAGACAAGATGCGGAAACAACAAATTGAGTGAGTATTATTTATTATTTTATGTGGTGTTGGAGACACAAGAGACAGTAAAGTTGGGTAAAATTGTGAGTCGGTATCAAAAGTGGATTAGAGTCTGACAGAATGAGTAAAATGTATAGTCTTTCTTGCATTTTTTTCTTCTTAACATGTGTGTAATGAGTGTCCAGATAATTTAGTTGGAAAATAACAAGTGTCTGGAGTTTTCTTACCTCAGATTTTGGTTGAGTGTTAAGAGAAAAATGTTACTATTAGGGCTTGACAAAGTAAATGAACTGAAATTTTTATTGACCCACGTGTTCACGACCTGTCCATGTGCACTGCTCGTCTGATAGAGAGGATGTCATGTATTTGTTTTTATAGAAGAGAGAAGTGGGGTTGATTCTCATTAGTTTAGAATGAGTGAATTAATGATTATTTTTGACATTATAATTCATTTTTATTTATTCTTATGGACACAACAACATAATCGATTTTCTTATGGACACGACAACGTAATCGATTTTCTTATGGACACGACAACAGGAAACAATGTGCATATTCTGTCAAAACCAAACCACCTACTCCTCCAATGAACAAATCTTATAAAATAAAGAAAATTCAATTCAATTTTTAATAAAAATTTATGTTTACTTCCAGGTTTGTACCAGCATTTAACTGGAATATTACTAAAGATTATGAACTAGATGAGATATCCCAAGACATGGACAGTAGAATGAGAACAGTGTTATCCCCATAAGGTTTCCATAAAAGGTTCAGATCAATATACATCCAAGGAAAGGCTAGAGAGCACAATGTTTAAAATGTTATCACAACAACAAAGATGAGGACAATAATCCGAATATAAATAGTAAAAATAATGATAATTCCTCATTCCAGAAATTCAGACAGAAATTACTAAAAATGAAACCAGAAAAATCAGTTCAAAGTGTCAGGATGATGAGGCTCATGAACTATTAACAGTAAGTCATTCATTTTAAGATTTCGCAGCCAGATTCTGTTGGACATTCATTTGGGAGAGCATCGGTTTTCACAACTTGAATAATGATATCAAGCTGTTTGAAAATAATAATTTGAAATACTAAGTTCAATACTAGATCAATTTATACATTAAAATAAAAAAAACAAAAACTATGATATTCAAAACATATTTAGCAATGAGATAAAAATGTATTTCTCACAGAAATATCTTGTACAGTGTAACCCGGATATAAGAAATCCCGATATAAGAGAAACCCGGATATAAGATAGATTTTCTCTGGTCCCAAATTAGAGCCTGTGTTAATGTATATATAACAGACCAAACCCGGATATAAAAGAAACCCGGATATAAGAGACTTTGTCTCCGGTCCCGACAACTCTCTTATATCCGGGTTACACTGTAAGACATTTTTACATTTGGTTTTTAATATTTCTTTTTTGCTTTTGAGAAGTTCCCCCAAGTGCCCAGCTACAGAACACAATGAATAGGGTAGTTTTATCGTACAAGTTATTAGAAAGCTTTCAAAATATTGTCTATGCAATGTGTGGCCAAACTTGGACATTAAACAAAATTGGGCTGCTTTATTGCATTGCATATTTTCCTATAGATTTCATATTTCAGCATGAATCCTATCAATAACAGAATATCACATAATGACTTGAATGTTTTCTTTGCTCTTCTCTGGTTTATGAAATCAATTTGGGAACTCATTGTAATGAAGCAATTATGTAAATTCTTTCTTCTAATATGAAAGGATTCATTTCATGATGGAATCAAGCAAAGAATCATTTCCATAGGACAAAAGCTGCTTAAATCCCATTTCAAAATTGGGTCTCTTATTAAGCCTCTTCATTATTTCAAATCATTAGCTAAGTACTGAACCCATTTATAATTCTGAGATGGAATATTTGCAGGCAGTGTAGCTCATCTTGCCAAATAACTTATTTTCCTTCAAAGTTTTTCGGTCTCATTGCACAACTTACTTCAATATATTTTTTTTTCACAAATTTTATTCTAAAGCTTAATGAACGCATTACCTCTAAAGACTATCCTACCACTGTAAGGTTGCCTCTCCATGCCTTTTCTATAAATACTTTCATGGTAATTGTTCAGATGAGCTCTTCGCTACGGACTCTTGACGAGCTATATATATTAATATTATTATATATTGAAGTAGTTATTATATTATAGTGCATACGTATATATTAATATTATTATATATTGAAGTCATATTATAGTGTATATTAATATTATTATATATTGAAGTCATATTATAGTGTATATTAATATTATTATATATTGAAGTCATATTATAGTGTATATTAATATTATTATATATTGAAGTCATATTATAGTGTATATTAATATTATTATATATTGAAGTCATATTATAGTGTATATTAATATTATTATATATTGAAGTCATATTATAGTGTATATTAATATTATTATATATTGAAGTCATATTATAGTGTATATTAATATTATTATATATTGAAGTCATATTATAGTGTATATTAATATTATTATATATTGAAGTCATATTATAGTGTATATTAATATTATTATATATTGAAGTCATATTATAGTGTATATTAATATTATATATTGAAGTCATATTATAGTGTATATTAATATTATATATTGAAGTCATATTATAGTGTATATTAATATTATATATTGAAGTAGTTATGATATAGTGTATATGTATATATTAATATATTATTTATAAGTTGTTATTTCTGCTATAAAGTAAATTTGACGTTATGCAAATCACATAAACCTCAAATTGAATTTGCTTTGAACAATTATTGTCAAATTTTATTTAGACAACTGTCTATATTTCTGAGGTGAGATATTGTAAATATTTACATCATTCAGACTTTTGTCTTTGACTTTATTGCCATATTTATATAGTTTCAGCCATTACCCTGGTCTTCTTCAGGTGATATACATTAGAACTTTGAAGCAAAACCTTTATTCAGTACATGGGGACTGATTGTTCTAATTCCACATACCATGCTTTTTTCTGTGATATCTTAGTATATTAATTCCCTTTTCAGAACTCAACTCTCCAAGTTTCTGTTCCCTCTGCTGCAGCCAGGTATTGAACTCACAACTTTTTGGGTGAAGTCACTTTTTGGATTACTCAACTGCCACATGCCCTTTATTTAGTTAAAACAAAGTTCAAAATTAATTTTTTTAGGTAGTTTCAACATGTTTCATTAAAGTTATTGGTTTCATTATAAAAACTGCAGCCTGGAGTTATGTAAAACCAGAAAATCTTTTCTTTCTTATACCTTTTATAGTACATTAGGTTCTCTATTCAGTTTCTTTTCAGTTTGGTTCTGCACAAGCCTTCATCATTATAATCAAAGCAGATGTGTGGGTAGTATGACTGTTCAGTTCTAAGAACTAAGATGCTGGACCCTTATATACCAAATACAACAGGAGTATCCATTATAAATATTTTATTTCCAAGGGGATAGGATCCAGGTAGAGCTCAATGTACAAGATTGAGCCTTTTATATTATATTCTTGCTCTAACACTAATATTCCATAGTTATAATTTATTAGATTGGAATCGTAATCACGATCCAATTCATTAGACCCACAAAGTCAAAAGATAAGCTTTTTTTTTTCTTTAATTTGTAGGTCTGATGAACTGGATTGTGATTATGGTACCAATGTAATAAATTATAACAATGGAATATTAGTGTTTGAGCCGTGTGTGTATATATATGTATATATATATATGTATATATATATATATATATATATATACACACACACACACATTAATTGTCCCCATTCAACTTTGATGTTGTTTCAGGCTCTTCTGTATAATTTTTGATTTATAGTTTTATTATGATTCTTGTCTTGTTCATTTTATGTTACATATTTATTTCTTTTCTTTTGTCTGTACAATTTTTACAAAGCTGACTTGGAATTGAAAGAATTTGAAGTTATATGCACCAAGAAAATACTACTTTTAACATTATTAGTATTATTAGTATTATTATTGTTGTTGTGTTGATTTGGCCAAATCAATAGACATTTATTATAGTTCATGACAAAGATGAACAAATTCTACACACTGCAATTATGAGAGGATGGATTTACTGGATAAATTTTTAAACATTTGTCATAATTATTGCGAACTCTGATTCAGTTAAGATCGCCAGTTCCAATCCAAAAATCTAAGTGATTGTAAAATACTTTCCCCTCCCCAATTTATAGGCAGAAGCACACAACTGAATGCTGGGATTTCTTTCTAGCCAATAAGATTGGCCACTTGTCTGTGTTATCTGACTCAGTCCTGATCTGTTTTGCCTTGAAGTCAGAATCCTACATTTGTGTATCTGAATTTAGTCTTGTGCATCAACCCCAATTCTTAGTTTGTGAACTTTTTGCCATATTACTGCTGCTTTGAATTATTACGGTTAATTTACATATATTGTTTGCTTGCTTTATTTACTAAACAAAAATAGAAAAGCTTAAGAAAGGGTGTACCAATAACTTGGACTGATTTTAAGTGTGAATTAAGTTTAAGAGTCTAATGAATTTTTTCTTTTTCTTTCAGATTTGGCGGACATTTGGGTGATATTATTTTTCATACATAATTCCCATGACTTAAATAACATGATCCAATAGAGAAAAAAATAAATTTTCACCAATAACACTGATTTATGACTTTGCTCCGTCTTAATGAAACACCCTTTATTTTTTGCCCTGTTCTTTCCTTTTTTTTGCCTTCTTGTTGTTTATTGCAAACTTCATCAATTGTTTGTTGGGCAGTTCTGTCATTTATTTACATTTAACCATGGCCACTCACTTGACAAGTTAAATATTTTACCCAAATAATTGTACAGAAGGACATGGAAATCTATCATGAAAGTAAATACTATTTGCAGCTCGGATGAAGGAACGTATTGCATCCCGCAAATTTGGCTCCAAGGACTATTGGCGCCTCTGCAAGAGCGTTCTGAATAGTAACAAACCCTCCATTCCTCCACTGTTCAATCAGTTTGAGGTCCTGACCACCTCTGCCGACAAGGCCGAATGCTTCGCTCGAAAGTTTTCTTCCAATTCTATGCTTGACTCCTCTGGGGTACCCTTGCCTGACTTCCCTCCCAGAACTGAGGCCCTACTGGACGGCTTGCACATAACCCCGTCGTCGGTACTGGGCATTATTTCTAACTTAGATCCCCACAAGGCTACCGGCGGCGACGGAATACCAGCCATTGTCCTGAAGAAATGCGCACCTGAACTGGCACCTGCCCTCTCTAAATTGTACAACCGCTGCCTCAAGGACTCCTGTTTTCCTGACTGCTGGAAGTCCTCTACCATTGTTCCTGTCTTTAAGAACTCTGGCGACCCCTCCAACCCTTCTAATTACCGTCCTATCAGTCTCCTTCCCATCTTCGGCAAAGTCTTCGAGGCCATTATCAACGCCGAAGTGACTACTCACCTGATATCCCACGATCTGCTCTCAGACAAGCAGTATGGTTTCCGCTTTGCCCGGTCTACTGCCGATGTGCTTACGGCCATCACTGAATTTGTCTACCAAGCTATCCATAGTAACGGCGAAGCCCGTGCCGTGGCCCTTGACATCTCCAAGGCATTCGATAGGGTTTGGCATGCCGGCCTCCTTCGCAAGCTCCGGGGTTATGGTATCACAGGTCGATTGTTTGACCTAATTCAATTGTTCCTATCAAACCGGGATTTGAAGGTTGTTCTCAGTGGATCCTTCTCCAACTCCTATCCCACTACTGCTGGTGTTCCTCAAGGCTCCATCCTTGGCCCTACTCTGTTCCTCATATTTATAAATGACCTTCCAGACGCCATAGACTCCCAAGTCAGTATCTACGCTGACGACACTACTATTTACTCCTGCCTCAAGCACAAATCTACTGAGGCGGACAAAATTAACCTGGCAGCTCAAATTGAAAAGGACCTCCAATCGGTTGTAGACTGGGGAGAGAAATGGATGGTCAACTTTAATGCCTCTAAAACAAAATTGCTCTCCATTAACCACCACAAGGACCCATCCCTGCATCCCATCAGAATGTCTGAGAACCAACTTCTCGAGAGTTCCTCTCTGCGGCTGCTCGGTCTCACGCTGTCCGCTGATCTGAGATGGAACAAATACATCGAGTCAATTGCATCATCCACCGCTAGAAAAGTTGGTTCCCTGTGCCGAGCCAGGAAATTCTTCTCCCCTGAATCGATCCTCCAGGTCTATAAGTCTACCATTCGACCTTGCATGGAGTATTGCTGCCATTTATGGTCTGGGGCCCCTGCGTGTTGCCTCGGGGTTCTTGATAAGATCCAGAGACGGATATGCAATGTGATTGGCCCTGATCTGTCATCTCGTCTGCAGTCGCTCTCTCACAGACGCAATGTTGCATCACTCTGCCTTTTCTACAAGTACTTCCACGGTAATTGCTCTGAGGAGTTGCTTTCACTTGTCCCTAAGCCTCGTGAATTCAAGCGTCCTACGAGGCTGGCATCCCGTTCCCACCCCTTCACCGTTGAAACTGTTAGGTGTAGACGTCTTTTCTACTCCAATAGCTTCATGTCACGCACATCTCGCCTATGGAACTCCCTTCCCTATTACTGTTTCCCTGACAAATACAATCTCCAACGGTTTAAGTGTAGCGTCAATCGTCATCTCCAGTTGCCTTGATCTATCCACTTCCTGACATCTTCCATTCCTATCTGCTCTCGCTCTATATCTCCCGTAACCTCCCCACCTCGATCGGCCCTCCATCCTTCTCTTTCTCCACATCCCTTCCTTTACCACTCCTATCTGCTCTTCCTCCAACCCTTCTGTAACCCCTTGCGTGATAGTGGCCACCGGCCTTGCTCGGGGTGATACGCTTAAAAAAAAAAAAATAAATAAAAAAAAAAATATAAGTCATTTGTGAAAGAAATGTTTTTATCAATTCCCAAGACAAAGATTCATACATTTTTATGCACTGCAATCAATTATGATGGCATGGATTTACTGGATAAATTTTGACATCATGTGCTGAAAAAGATTTCTGGCTATAATCTCTTGACACTTTCGTGAAGCCTTTAAAATATTGTCATAATCTCTTTTCTGATTTGTTCTTATATATTTATTTTGATTGTTTGAAAGACAATGTTTTATCTGACCTACTCTCATGCTTCCATCATACTGCTGAAAGTTTTGAGATCATAATTGTCATTATTCCATTATTTTGACTACTATCTAGTATTGCTATTTGCATCACTAAATTTTGGCCAGCACATTCTCATTTTCTAAAAGTGCTTGTTTTATTTGGTAATCTTTTAATAGAATCCTTTATCTCACCTGTAAATCCTTGCTAGTTTCATCCTTTATTTCATCTGTAAATCTCAAAGATGAAGAAACAACAGAAATATGGTTCTACAGAAGGATGCTGAGAATACCATGCACTGAACATGTGAGCAATGACAAAGTTTTAGAGAAAATGGAAGCAAAGTGGATGCTTACACTTAGAATCAAAAAGAATTGAAATTTCTAGGATTCACAATGAAGAAAGAGAAATTTGAGAATTTGGAATTCACAAAGAAAATGTTGAAGAATGGATAAAGATGGCGCCAGGTATTGACTGCACAAGATCTGCTCTACCCAAACATAAGAATTTTGTTGAAAACCATCCCGAACTTCAATCAGTTTCAGATTTCTGGTCAAGGTTGAAATTAGTCCCAAAATTCACTGATTCATTTATTTCAAAATGCCTTATTCAGTTTTCATTAACAAATCATTATTCCATTACTTTGACTAATAACTGTATTTTGGTGATTGTATTACATCACTTTACAAAAATTCTTGTTGTATCTGACAATCTTTTAATAGAACATTTTATTCCACCTGTAGATCCTTGTTAATTTTTATTACCATTTCAATTAAAACAATTTTCAGATCCACCTACACTATAGTTTGAAATTACTAATCAATATTAAATCGAAAAATTAATGGAATTCATGAGTAAAAGCATTATGTTACGTTTTTGTCATATAGGAATAAAGAGTTGCTGCCAACACTTGGATTTGAACACAGATCACCAGAGAGCAATTACAGTCAACCTCATCTAAAAATAATTAGATCACATGATGGGTAAAGGAAAAATATATATATATGGGAATTAGTAGCGTCTGACCCAGTATTGTTTGAAGGTGTTACTATTACTGTATGTGTGATTTAGAAAGTCTCTCCTACAAACGGGCATTATAAAAGTTTTAAACTTGTCTTTTAAAAATTTACATCTCTATTTTTTATGTATTTACTCAAGTGTCGTACATCATTTATTACAGCCTTATGAAAAAAAAAAAAAAAATCAGTATCTCTGAAAATGGGCATTTTTCTAATCCTATATTTAAAAAAAATGTTTCTAGTATTTCTAGTTAATAATTCGATAAATTTATGTTTGCTATATTTCCAAGTTAAGCAATTCACATAGATGCATTATTGCATGAGATTCAGCAATAGCAGTGTTCTTGGTCTTACAACCCTCACATGTTCTCTGAGCTGGATAAGGCTGATACTGAGTCTCACTTGAGGATTTGGGAATCAGTATAAATTAAGTCCTACCAGCCATCTCTCTTTAAACAGGAGTGATTGGCAGGTTTATAGGTAATTTATGTTAATTAATGTTACATACTTTTTGCGTATAACATTAGTCTGGAGTTATAAATTTTTTTTTAAATGCTGTGAACATTTTTGCTCTCAAACTGATGAGAAAGCACCGATAAAATGAGTTAGTTGTTTTTAATGATTTTTTTTTTTAGTATTACCAATTTTCACTAATATATTTTTGTAACCCCTCTTTTTTTGGTATAAATGGATTTCAATATGTCTGCTTTTATTGTCCTAATAAAAATTTTTTACCCCTGTGAAAATACTTAATTTTCAGTATTTTCACTATCATTTTCATTTGTATCATGCACTGCATTCACAATTACTGTTGATCCCTCTGGCTTGAGTGACTGTTGAGCCTTATGTTGTGGGAATTCTAATATTAAACAATTGTGTGGCAGATACATACAAAAGTGCACTTGATGTCTCCAAAATCATGAATCAGTTTAAAAATTTTAAATATACTTCTTAAAACACGTCATTTTGAAAACAACCTATGTACAAAAGTATATATATATATATATATATATATATATATATATATATATATATATATATAAACATTTTCTTTGTATATATGTTCCTATTTTATCTGTTTGAATGACTATTTTCATGTATATATGAAAGCCAGTGTTTGTTTTGCTGAGATGTGATGAAAATTTGTTTGATTTTATATGAAAACAAGAAAGAAATACGATTGCCATCTATCAAAAGACCAACACAATTGTGTTTACCAGAAAAGAATGTTTTAACAAATATAGGCAAAAGTACAGCAAGAATTCTTACAAAGAGATATTTTAATACAATGACCTGTTCTCTTGTACTGAGTGGCAAATATATGTGTGTATGCAGCTATGTAACAGGTTTAAATATTTACATGTATTCCATTTTGAAAAATGAAAGGGAACAAAACGAAATAGTTTCTAAAATTTTCAAAGATGTGAACACAGATGGAAATATAAACAAAATGCCTCGTTTGTTTATAAAAGAAAAATATTAACATGAAGTAGATAAAATTATACAAAGTCAGATGAACAAAGAAAATTTGATTAAATACCCTGACTACCTAAAATCCCTCCCAGGTCAGGCTGAGAACATTTTAGTAACCTATTATATTTATAGTCAACATGATGGTTGTCACCTTCCTATTAAGCAAGACCACTGCAAGATTTTTATTTTTCATCATTTCACACCAAGCAAGGCAATAATGCCACTAAGACACAGGGGGTTACATTGAGTAAAAGAGAATGAGAAGACTTTGAGAAGAAGCAAGGAAAATGACAATAAAGTAATAGGATTTAGGTCTAGTTTGGTTTATTTAGTTTAATGGCATATCAACATCTCAGTGGGTTATTTAATTCTCACAAGATTTTTATGATAGGTTAACATGAATAAAGTCTGTATTCTTTGTAAGGAATCATTTTGTAGACCAGTTTTCATTGACATATTTTATAAATAGGGATTTTGTCAAGAGTCAGTTGTATTGCTGGAAATAATCTTTCCTTTGAAAATAAGTCACAAAACCATATAAGCAGATTTAGTGAGTGTTTTTTATATATTTTCCTGTAGAGCTGAATTTCTTTAATGAAATTTATGATGTTGCTTGGATTGGTATGTTCAAATAGATTCTTTAAGTTATCTGATTTGGATAGTTTGGTTCAGGTTTGCTGGAAGTTACAGCAATTTAGTAGAATGTGTTTGACTGTATATGGTTCCTGGCATGGGACAGACATTGGTGGTTCCTGGCATGGGACAGACATTGGTGGTTCCTCATTTTTTAGTAGATGTTGGTGGGTTATGTATGTGTGTCCTATGTGGAGTCTGGCTAGAACCACCTCATCTCCGCTTATCTTTCTGGAACTTGACCATCTTTCATCGATGATTGGTTGGATGTTCGAAAGTTTGTTTACACAGTTGTTCCATAATTGCTACCATTTTTCTTTAATGCTCCAAACAGGATTGAAAAAAAACACAAAATGGCGATTGACGTTACATTTAAGTTTTCGAAGATTGTAATTATAAGAGAAGCAAGAAATCAGAAGAAGTTACACAGGCAAGAAAAGAACTGACAGTTGCATCGAGATAATTCAACATAAAAAAGTAAAATGGTGTGACCTAATTGCCAATCTAGTAGCATGATTAAATTCATGCAGTTGACACACTAAAAAGAAAGTTCAATTGCCATGAAAATATTTGTACAAAAGAGAGTGAAGGAATGTTGTGATAGGGCAAAAGTGACTCAAGTTGAGATGCTAGATCAGGATCGATTATGTTGCAGACCATTCTTTGAATTCTGTAAAACTTAGGTGTGTTTTTGACCAGACATTAATTAATATTTATAAATGGAGAGATACTGGCTTATAAACCAAGACACAGATGGATATAAATGGAGGCAGACAGAAGCACCAACATTGAGAAATCTTAATGATTGTTTCCTATTGAGGTCAAATATGAGACAAAGTTTCATGTGGAACCTAACACACAATGAGTAATGCCCTTCCAATAGTTTTTGCTATATGTGTCTTGGTGAAACCCCTGGTTGTGACCTAGTGCAATGAATAAGGTGCTGTTTGAGTGATGGATCTTCTGAACAACTATGATCTATTTTCTTCATGACTGGGTCAGGAACAGAGATTAAAAAAATAAATAGCAACGAAAACAAACAACATATAGATTGTGCAAAAATACGTATATGAATATAGATAAGACAGATTTTATTTCACTGGAGTTTTTCTAATATCTCCATTCCTGAAAGAATTAGTACTTCTGCAAGCCAAAATATATGACTACAAAAATGCTAAAAAAATTGAAAGAAAACTGTTAAGTACATAACCTCATATTATTCAAAACATAAATTAATCCCAAACTAAAATAGTTTAAATACTAATTTATTTTATTTTATATTTATTTTTTTGTGTATATATATATAAATATATATATATATATATATTAGGAGGGACAGTAGAGTAGTGGATAGCGGTTTGGATTAAGGTATCAAAGAGCCAAGTTCAAATTTCTATCAAATCCATTACATTCACTTACATGCTAATACCCTTGGGAAAGGTATGAATCCTCTTTTCCCTCCAGCTATGGGTAAATAGCAGGACAGACTGGGTTCTATAGCCTTGAGTGGCAACTAGTCTAGGAGAAGGACAATTGTGAATTCAAAACCTGCGGAGGGTCATTTGGGGACCTTGTGGCACATGGTGCAGCAGGTCTCTGTATTCAGCCCTTCAAAAAGTTTGGTTGGTTCTGCACAAAACCTTCACTTTGTGTGCAGGTTGTCAGTTTCTAGGAACTGAGGAACCTGACCCTCATTCATTATAAAAGGGTCCCTGGCACAGGTTAACAATGGGAGCATCCACGATATATATATATATATATATATATATATATATATATGTGTGTGTGTGTGTGTGTGTGTGTGTGTGTGTGTGTGTGTGTGTGTGTGTGTGTCATAAAATCATTTTCATTTATTAGACATTGAATTGTATAACTTGCCTTTATAGTTAACCTGTGGAATATTTGTGAGTGTTCCTGTAACCTAAAAACACATTTTTGGTATTGTATATAAATACTTCTTACAAAATAAAATCCTTGTATTTGCCTTTATTAAGTCCTTCAGAGGACAAAACACACCAACTATGATAAGATTTCCTTATATATATATATATATATATATATATATATATATATATATAGTTTAGGAAAAACTAGGTAATCCGTATGGGTAGACCCAATGAGGATAGAATCCAGAGAGCTCAATGTAAATCAGAGCTAATAATTTAAATAAAAACAGACCACTTTAAGGTTCCATATAATAAATTATTTCACCACAGCCCTTTTAAAGGACAGTGGATCATCAGATTTATTTCCAAAGTTGAAATGAAAAAATGAAAATATATTTACACATTTATGACGGGCAATAATAAGGAAACTCACGAAGTGGGGCAGTGTAGGGAGGTAGAGAGACAGCGTTGAGTTAGATGTAACATTTCTATTGTTTCAAATTTAAATATTCGCTGAAATCTAGACATTGACACTTTAAATCTGTTAACGGAAGTTATATCTTGATTAGGAAGTGGGATAGAGGGAAATCTATATTGAAAAAAGAGAAAAAGAAAAAGAGAGAAAAAAAGAGAAAGAGGTTGTAAACAAGTGTCATTAACTTCTATTGGAATATGCGTTTTTTTATTATTTACTTTGAGATTTCGTAAATTTTTCAGTTTAAACAGTCTAAGCCATTTAATGATATGTTAAAGTTTTTTTAAAAACCTTATTACGGACATTTTGGTGATTTAATGTGAAATAGTCGATTAAGAGGTATGTAGAGTTTACATTAAAACACTAGAAATCTTTTCTCAAATATAAGTTTACATCTAGTAGTAAGTGATTATTAAGATGATATCTTTATCAGTTTGAATTTTATTTATGAGATTGATTAGGGACTACTTTTACATTGGTAAATTCTATTACTTAAAATTTAGTATTAATTTAATATGGAGTGGCATTTTAACGCAATATTAGAGATCATGCTCCATCATATTGTAAACACATCTATGTGAATTTCATACACATACGATCTTTCACATCTACAGTCACTTATACAGGTACACGTGTACTGATATACATGGGTAATTTCATATATCTTCTTATATGTTTCCGTATACTTACATATATGTGTATATATATATAGGGGTGCAACTAGAATTTCCTAAAGAAACTTCTCTACGCAAGAAATTAGGTGATGACTTTAGTATTTAATCATCAAAAATCTAAATATTTTATCATTAATAATGATTATTAAAACGTAATTCATTTAAGAAAACAATATTGTAAGTGGGGTAAAAATCAATAAACACTTGTAAGTCTTATTTCTTTTAAACATTTTT
>OZ038502.1:97327165-97382165 GCA_964036315.1 Acanthosepion esculentum
TCACTTCATACAGTGATGTGACTGGCCAGTCATTCAGTTGTTTACAACAGCCAAACCAAATGGTTGCTTTTGCTAGTCTGGGCCAAGGGGACTGAACTGAGTCTAAATCTGCCTCCTCAAGCAAATGTTACAGTTTACAAGTCCATGGTGCCATTTCCTTTTGGGAATATATCTTTCCCAGAAATAGTACATAACTCTAACTTGCAGTCATCAAATAGCGAAAAACCTAAGTCTAGCTGTTTCCCCAATGTGGAATGTCTTCACCTGAATCTGGCCCATTTGAATCTGGAGTCCTAAACATGGACTCTCTAGAAACACAGAATAATTTCCATATATGTAAGACCCTTCCTTTTTATTTCTCCTTACACTTTACTCACTGTGTGGTATTATTCTGTGTGGGACATGTGAGTATATAGTTTTGTGTACATCTTAGTAATATAAAAGTCTCTGAGAACAAAGCGTATATGGCATACTTTTTCTTTTCAACTATTCCGTTCTGTCTGTGAAATATGGTGCTGATACATCATGGATATAATGCCCATAATAGGGGAAATATAATGTAAGGATAAACCTTTCTTCCATAGCTCTCTCCTGTTAATAATCAGTTTTTCTCTTATGAGAGTAACAAGTTAGAAACAAGATTTTGTGGAGAGCTATGATCGTCCATGCTAGGCACAGAAATTGGCTCTCAGTTTACACAAAGTACAGCACAAACAAACTTGAGAATTTTAACAATGTTACTTTTACTTTATATTAAGAAAGTGTTTTCCCTCAAGATTTATTCAACCTTTATAGTGAGCCAATCCAAAGAGAACTGGAGGATCTACCAGGATTTATCATCAGTAAACATTATTTTAATATCAGATATCCAAAGAACAATGTGTTGAGGACAGATTTGGAAACAAACTGAAAGAACAGAGATAAGGAAGTAAAGTTTAGTTAGTTTAACAGCATATCAACACCTCAATTGAGGAGGGCCATGTTCAGTGATTCTTTTGCCATTTTGTCAGCTTTTCCATTTCCTAGACAAAGACAAAACATTAGCAAAAGACTCAGCCCAGCCCAATGAGTGAGCTAGGTATCAAGGATATTGAAATCAAAACACTACAAAAAAAAAAAAAAATCAAAGAATCCAGGTAGTGTATTGAAAGACAACAGAAAATGTGACATTCATGTTCAAAAAGTAAGCAAGGTATTAACCACAAAGGTAAATATTGTTGGAAACAAAGCAAAGAACTCTTATATAATATCTAATTGGAATGGTAGAACTCTTCCTTGATGAAAGAGAACAACCAGCAACACACAGAATTAGTAACAGGTCTGAAATTCTAAAATTCAAACTGGTTTGGTTTGTTTTACAGCATATCAACCTCAATGGGTTGGTTATTTAATGCTGACAAAATTTTTATTGCTGGTAATAATTTTTTCCTTCAAAAATGTATTGCTGGTAATAGTTTTTTTTCAAAAATGTATTGCTGGTAATAGTTTTTTTCAAAAATGTATTGCTGCTAATAGTTTTTTTTCAAAAATGTATTGCTGGTAATAGTTTTTTTCAAAAATTTATTGCTGATAATTTTTTACAAAGTATTTTTGGCATTAAAACCCATTTTTACACTTTCATAGTGTTTTGACCCCAGTTTCGGGGTTAACTATTTGCCCATAGCTGGGACCCTAATAGGTGCTACCAACCCAGGTCAGGATGGACCTGGGAACACCAGCATTTAAGAGGTGGTTGCACACTCCTCAAAACCTCCTGATCAGAGGCCTTGCTATTGGACGTAGTTTATCTTCTTACCCAGGACGCAGACATATAAAATTAATTTGTTTTCCTACCAATTTCGACCAGTCACAGCCTTTCTAACCCCAATAAAAGAACAGTAATTTTGATTTTTGAAGAAAAGTTTGTGTTCTTTAATATTTGTTGTAAGAAAATCAAATTTAATAAATTTGGAATTCGAAATATTGCACTTGCTTACTCATCTCAACCAATCACAGGCTTTCTTACCCTAATAAAAGACAAGTACTTTGGGTAATAGAGGCATCCTCTGTGTGGGTGAATTAGGCAGTTTTATGCTGTGAGTCATGGGTTCAGAGTGTTGACCTCTTGATTTGTGCTCTAGTATTTTTTTTATTTATTTCTTTACTTGGAATTGCAAGACAACACTGGATTTTAGATCTGAAACCACCATTATCATTTTGCCACATCCTCCTACAGAATCATATCGCTTGTAGTGGCCATGTTTAAATGTAAATAAATGGCAGAATTGCCATCAAACAGAATTCGTCTTGGCCTTTGCATTCTGAGAGCCATTTCTGCTATTTTCACTGTCATGCTCCTCAGTTACCTTTTTAGCTTCTTTAAAGGTTCGCAAGACTATTTTAAATTCACTAGACATTACTAGTTTGTCTTTTTAAATTCACTAGACATTACTAGTTTGTCTTTCTGAATAATAACAGTTGTAAATGGTTTAAATTCAGATGGAAGGTCTTTTAGAACCATGGCTATTCATAAACTATCACTAATTACTTCTACAGAGGTTTTTAAGACAGTTGCAGCATTTTCAACTTAATTAACATAATGCATGCATTTGTGTGCTTCTGCCTATGAATTGCAGGGTAGGGTTATGCAGTCATTCCCTATCAGGTCTGAAATGGAACCATCATCTCTATTGCCTCAAGACTCCTTTTCATCTGTGCAGAAAGTGTTCAGCATTCAATGCTCTATAGGAAAAATGATATCATTTTTCACAAGGTATTCCCTTTTCTTAATATTCCGATCTGTCGAGATTTCCATGCCACACTTCCAGATTATTAAATTTTCTGTATTTGCTTCATTCAGACATATTCAATTCTTGGTTCACATGTTTGGCTGTTCACAAATATCTCGACTAAATTCAACCAAAATGTGTATGAAATATCTTTTGTGCCAAGAAACTTCACTCTTATTTATTTAGATTTTATACTTTTGAGAAGTTTTTTTTTTTTTTGGCAAATAGCTGATCTTGATATAGCTCAACCAGCATAGAAAAGAACAAGAGATATTGGGATTGAAGTTAATGCCTTAGGTGGAACACATCTATACAATTTATAGCAAAAAGGTATTGAAAAAAATGGTCAGTTCCTCCTGGCACTCCAGAAAGTAACTGACTCTTCCAGCCATGTTCTCACTTGACAAGAGACAAAAAAAAAAAAAGTTGAGTATTTCTAATACATCTGGGATGAAGCTACACAATCCTCACTTTCCAGCCTTGGAGTTCAAAAGATTTTACTCAGCTTTGTGGGCAATGAATTATTTTCAACCCTACAGCCCTCCTCCTCCCCCCAGATATACTACTGCAAAGCTATTGCTACTGTTATTTCCAAGGAAGATTTTCAGATAAACTCCATTCCTTAGTTTCACCAGTTCAGATCTTCACAGCTAGGACTCTCCATGCCATGTACATCTTCATATTCCATTTGTAAGGAGGAAGTTCTACTCAAACAGATTCTTTCTGTGGACCACTACTTTGTGGAACAAATTCCCATGAGCATGCTTCCCTAGTTGCTACAATCTTAACCTCTTCAAGTCTTTGGTTTAACAGTAATCTATCCCATATATCTTCATCTACAGTGCCAGATTTATGTATAGGCTTAGCAGGCTGAAGTGTAGGGCCTCAAAATCTAGGGGGCCTCCAGCCAAGGTGTATAGTATATTTGACAATGTCCTGGGCCTTCCTTATACATGCTGTCATAAAGCATTGTAGACTCTAAACAACACTTCAGTAATTTTCCTTACATTCCATTTCCGAATAATTCTGTTTTAAGCTGATAACTCGATGCTAGCATTCAGTGATTTATAGATTTTTTTTCACTTTAATTTTAACATTCAGGCATGTTTTCAATCACAGACTGTATCTAACAATGACATTATGTCCTTTAGAAAAGTAATTGTCAACTGTGGAATTTCAAACACCTGTCATCATCCTCAACTTTACACAAATTGTTCAATGTAACGCACTTCCAATTTCCTCTGCTTGTGAGAATTGGGGAGGATTTGAGTGGGGGGGTCTCACAAGTGGAATAGGCTAGGGTTTCCCTTTATCTAAATTCCGCTACATTTACTTCCGCCAGAAATGAAAAGTAGATTATTGCTACCATATCTGGGATGGAGCTGCACAATCCTCAACTTCCAGTTTTGGAGTTCCAAAGAATTTATACAGCTTTGCAGGCAATGAATTATTTTTGACCCTACAGCCCTCCCCCCACCACACAGATATAACATTGCAGTCCTATTGCTATTTCTATGGAAAATGTTCAGAGAAATCACATTTGTTAGTTCCATCAGTTCAGACCTTCACAGCTAGGACTCTCCATGCCATGTGCACAGAGTTGAATCGTCTTCATATTTCATTGGTAAGGAAGAAGTTCTACTCAACCTGTTTGAGTAGAAGTTTCTTCCTTACCAATTTCTGTGAACCACTACTTTGTGGAATAAAATTCCCGAGAGCATACTTTCCCAATCGCTACAATCTTAACCTCTTCAATCTATGATTTAACAGTTACCTAACCCTTATATCCGTGTCATGAACCTTTTTTTTTTTTTTTTTTAAGCGTATCACTCCAAGCAAGGCTGGTGGCCACTATCATGCATGGGGTTACAAAAGGGTTGGAGGAAGAGCAGATAGGAGTGGTAAAGGAAGGGATGTGGAGAAAGAGAAGGACGGAGGGTCGATCAAGGCAGGGGGGTTACAGGAGATATAGAGCGAGAGCAGATAGGAATGAAAGATGAAAGGAAGTGGAGAAGGGAAGTGGATAGATCAAGGCAATTGGAGATGACAATTGACGCTACACTTAAACCGTTGGAGATTATATTTGTCAGGGAAACAGTAATAGGGAAGGGAGTTCCACAGGCGAGATGTGCGAGACATGAAACTATTGGAGTAGAAAAGACGTCTACATCTAACAGTTTCGACGGTGAAGGGGTGGGAATGGGATGCCAGCCTCGTAGGACGCTTAAATTCATGAGGCTTAGGGACAAGCGAAAGCAACTCCTCGGAGCTATTACCGTGGAAGTACTTGTAGAAAAGGCAGAGCGATGCAACATCGCGTCTGTGAGAGAGCGACTGCAGACGAGATGACAGATCAGGGCCAATCACATTGCATATCCGTCTCTGGATCTTATTAAGAACCCTGAGGCAACACGCAGGGGCCCCAGACCATAAATGGCAGCAATACTCCATGCAGGGGCGAATGGTAGATTTATAGACTGAACCTAGTATGAAATGAGCATTTAGTTAAAAAAAAATTTAAAATGATAACATTGGTAGCACATATTCTAATTGTTGTAGCATACCTATGGTTTATAATGTGTATGTCCCCATTCACATAAATACAGTAGTAAATACTGTATGTTGGTCTGCAGTTGGAGATTCATTGTGGAATTCACTTGACTCACTTCTAGCAGTTAACGACTTCTTCTAAGTGCCAGTGGCGAATCTTATGTGTTGTTCATGTCCTAAGTATTATCGTTTATAACCAATCTTTGTGTGATTATTCTATTCAGTAACCTTCCCTAGGTTACAAGATTTTGGCAATGAGGATTAACCAAAATTACAACACTAATTAATCTTTATTTCAAGAAACAAATCTGACTTTAAACTAATGTTGTCATTTTAAATAGATAAGAGAAAATAATAATTAGATGCGATGTTATTGATGTCGATTTTTTAAAAAAACGAGAAATACAGTAAATTCTTCCTCAGTAATGAAACAATTGAAAGTCAGTCCGTCAGTGAACTTTAAAAAAGCCATAGCAACCTGTTCATCTGAAAGATAAATAAAGTTAACAGGTACAATATTTATCACATTCTTTAAAAATCAATATTTGTCCCACAAACCTAGTCAATGAAATCATAAAAAGATATTCCACATCTAAGATTTACCAACTGTTTGATTATCTAAGCCATTATCTGTCTTGTGCTTAACAAAAGCTAACAATAAAATCTGTAGAATTCCGACAATCTTCTGACTGACTTTTCCTATCAAAAGAGTTTATTTAGTGCTAGCCATGAAAGTTAGTTACAACTGCTCACATAGCACTTCTCTTTAGACTGAAGCAAAAAACGAGCGGCAAATAAAAATGCCAGAAAAATCATTGGATCTTTATACTGCTCCAGAAAGTACCAGACACCTTCTGCCATGCTCTATCTTTACAAGAGTCCAAACAGACCAAAGATGCTACTGGGCTGAAGCAGCTAATCCTTTCTTTTCCACCAGTTTGAATTTTTTAAAGTTAAGACTTGCCATATCACCTTCACAGAGTTAAATTATCCCTCATCATATTCCATTAGTAAGGAGGAAGTTATACTCAGATTGCTTTGTGGAATAGATTCCCAAGATGATGCTTTCTCAATCACTACAAGCTTAACCTCCTGAATTCTAGAGGTTAACTGTTATCTATCCTATATATCCTAATAATTTGCACCTACCACCTCCATACAGCAACCTCATTCACAAAATTACCTTGAGTGGCTCTTGGATCTTGTGTCGAGTCAAAATTTAGTAAAAGAATAAGATTATAATTGAACAAAAATTTAGTAAAAGAATAAGATTATAATTGAACACAATTATCTTCAGTGAAAGAAATTTATTAACCACTGGTAGATGGAACAACATTATTAGAATTTACGAACTTATCATAAATAGGTGAGATATACCGAGTGGGTATTCAAATAACAAAAAAGATACAGCAAGAACTCCGAGACAAGGTAGTAAAAGATGATACAGCAAGAACTCCGAGACAAGATAGTAAAAGAAGATACAGCAAAAACTCCGAGACAAGGTAGTAAAAGAAGATACAGCAAAAACTCTGAGACAAGGTAGTAAAAAAAAGGTACAGCAAGAACTCTGAGACAAGGTAGTAAAGGAAAGCAAGAAGGAAGGACTAAGTGTCAGCTATAAAAAAAAACAAAAAAAACGTCTGGTTGACAGCAAGAGAAAAAGCCCAAGATGTGAGTTATGAATTAGAGATGTCAAACTCAAACCAGGACAGTAATAATCTGGGAAATGTTTTAACAGATCCTGGTACCAAAATCCAAAGGAATAACAAAAGATGTCATCCAAAAAGTAAACAAAGTATTAAGAAACAAATAAAAAAGGGTTGTTAACCCATCAAAAAGCAGCTCAAAATAGTGGAGGCTACTATCAAATCTATAGAACCATGAAGACATTAGATACAAATTCGGACAAGACATGGGAGAACTGTACTAATCAAATTGCTTACTCAATAAGCTCAGGAATCCTGAGGAGAAGAATTTTGACCAGAACTACAAAATGAACTAAAGAAAAAGCAAGTGGCTCTGCAGGTAATGAACAATGAAGGGGGAAAAATATGTTGCCTTACTTCTGCCGACAGGGACTCTTCCATTAAACTGCTGCATATGATGCTCAAACTCTGAATCAAGGGTGTGACGCAGAGGAAGCCATATATATTTAAGAAGAACTCTGCAGCCCATTTCATGAGCCAGGAGTGGTTGACCAGGAAGTTTCATATTATTTCCAACATTCTAACTCTTATGATTTGAAACCCATAGACAACTATGTCAGCAGTGATCCTACAATACCAATGACCATTCAAAATTTACATCCTCGGATGTGATAGCCAACATGAATATCATCCGAGGCAACATAAAGGTTTTCATTGAGGCTGAGGACGATTTTATTGAATAATTTTTTGTTTTTCTCATCATAATGTTATTATTGGTCCTAACCTGGCATCTCAGCATCAGCCACTTTTCCACCATCATAACACAGCTTCCCTGTGCCTTTTCTATAAATACTTTTATTGGTTTGGTTTGCTTTGCTTTGTGGCATATCAACCTCAATGGGTTATTTAATGCCGACAAGATTTTTATTGCTGGTAATATTTTTCCCAAAATATATTGCTGGTAATAATTTTTTTTCAAAAACTTTATTGCTGGAATTAAAAACCTATTTTTATACTTTCATAGTGTTTTGACCCCAGTTTGGGGGTTAACTATTTGTCCACAATTAGGACCCTAACAGGTGCTACCACCCTGGGTCAGGGTGAACCTGGGAACACCAGCAATTAAGAGGTGGTTCCATGCTCCTCAAAACCTCCTGATCAAAGGCCTTGCTGCTGGATGTAGTTTATCGTCTTACCCAGGACACAATACTTTCATGTTAATTGTTCTGATGAGCTGTACATTGACTATAAATTAATGTGCAGTACTAGATTGGCAGACAGGTCTCATGGCTAGATGTAACTAAGTTCTATGCTAACAGTTTCTTCTCTCGCACTTCTCACTTGTGGAAATCTCTTCTGGCTTCTTACTTTCCAGTTACTTTGATCTTCAAAAACTAAACTACAATGTCACTTGTTATATTCTGTCTTGATTCTTCTTTTATTGTTCTCTCAATCTTTCATCCTTATGTCTTAGTGGCTTTATTTCCTTGCTTGGGTTCTTTTTATATGACCTGTCCCTTCAGAACGTAGGTGCTCATGGCCATCCACCTCATCCTTTCCCTTGTAGCTCTAAATAAGTTTTGTCTTTTTCTTATTTCTCTCAGACCGTTCTGCCATCCACTTGCTCAAGCCCATTAAGTTACATGTTGCTTTCCCCTGTCCCTCTTTCCATCCTGTGAGTATCAGATTTCCCAAGACCTCCTTTACATGTTCGAGAAATTAAAGATTTCTTTTCCTGATGTTAAGCATAAGTTTCCTCTTTGTTTCCATTCTCTCCAAAACCCTGTTGTTGCTCACATGTTCTGCCCAGGGTATCCTTAACATCCTTCTGTAGAACCACATTTCTGTTACTTTGAGTTTCTTTTTCATCTTTGAGGAAATTGTCCAGCATTTGCTGCGATATAAGAGGACAGATATCATGTAACAGTTCTGTACACTTTCTTTGTTCCCAACAAAACTTTCTTGTCTTGTAATACTCTGCTTATCTTTTGAAATGTGTCTTTGGCCATCTCAGTGCATCTTCAGAACTCAACTCAATTCAGATCTCAGTCTCTCATTGTCTGTCCTGTCAGAACACTTACCAGATATTTAAATTTTTGTACCTGCTTAATTTTAGTGTCCCTGACCTGTAATTTGAATTTTGGGCTCGTCTTTTTACTGATGCCCATCCATTCAGTCTTCTTATAGTTTATGCTTAGTCCCTTCTACTTGCTCTTCTTCACTACCTTCTGTACAAGGTTTTGTAGGATCCTTTCCATATAACAGGGAGGTGGTCACTTCTGCAGTCAGCACTTGGATAGGTTTTGCAATGAACACCTGCATTCCTGAATCTTTTGTTATATAGTCAATTTGGTTTTTAGTTTCTCCTCCTGGGCTTCTCAATGTCGATAATCATCTTGGATGTTCTTTGAAGCAGGTGTTGGTAATTGCCTGGTCATTGGCCATGCACCATTGGACCCATTCTTTTCCACATTCATTGTGGGTTCCTCATCCAAATTTGCCAGCTAACTCCATGCCTATTTCATCATTCAGGTCTTCCACAATAATTATAGCTTCTTGTGATTTGCGCTGAGCCTTGATTTTGTCTAGCATGGAGTAGAAAGATTTGATTCCTTGGAGTTTGTTGATGCATACACTATTATAAAAGCTATGTTGAAGAATTCTTTCGAATAACTGACAGTATCTCAGGATGCATTTCTTGATGCTTTGATCTAGTATTGTTGTGGCGGAAACCTTCCACCCCTCTTGAAGATGAACTTGTCTGCATCTGTGAACAAAGACTTTAAATAGTGGCATGTCAGTTGACATGAGGGAGACAGGGAGACAGAGAAGTTCTTGGCTGAGCTAGTTACTGACTACTCAGGCGATTTCTGTACCTTTTACCAACCTATTAAAACCATTTTTATTGTTATGTGTTATTTGGCGTTTGTCTCTACAAACCCCAAATCAACATCATAACAAGTATCAGTCCAATTTTCATTTTTCTCTCTGCCTGCATATATAATCCTGTGGTTGTCCCTGACAAAATCTGTTGTTTGACCACCTAGTGTCACATACACCTAAAATGTTGACATTTAACCTCTACTCATTTCTTATTTTACATTTTCCAACTGGTCCCAATTGTTTAACATTCTAACATTCCATGTTGTGAGAGTTTGTTTTTTTTTTAGTTGCAAGCAGTTGCTGGATGACGGTCCGGTGACACCTGTCATTCATGTCACTCCTTCATAAATTTATCCTTTTTGTTATCTCCCCTTGATCTTTGTTCCATCATTCATATATTCAAGCTCCCTAGGGAGGTTATGTATTGTATGCCTCTGTCCTTCTTGCCTTCAATACGTTCTGTGATTATTAAATTTTCTAAGCTAACTTTTCTCATTATGTACCTTGAGAAATTTCAGCTATTTCTTATGTTAAGTATAACTGACTTTTTTTTTCTATTTTTTTCTAAAACTTTGTCATTGCTCACATATCCAGTTCATAGCATGCTCAGCATCCTTCTGTTGTTTCATGTCTCTCTTTCATCTGTGATGAAATTGTCTAACATTCACTGCCATATCAGAGAACTGCTATTACATGGCAGTTCAGCACTTTTCTTTGTTTCTAATGAAATTTTCCTGTTTCTTAATACTTTGCTTAGCTTTTGGAAGGCAGTTTTCACTATCCCAGTCAGCTTTCAGATTTCAGTGTCACACTTTGTGTCCTCAGTACATACTTAAATTTCTGTTAACATTTCAAGAATCAAACTAACAAAAATTTAAGAAATAAAACTTCCCATTCCATGTTATTTTTCCTTTAATCCCTTCACCCCAAGCAAGGAGATAATGCTACTAAGACACAAGGAGCTACTGAGAGTGAGAGAGTATGAAAAGGACTTTAGAGGAGATTGGCCTTGTTTTAACTGCTATCCTTTTTAGAAGAAAAGGGAAGGTTATATATTGGCCAACAGCAGATAAGAGAAATAAAGAGCCAATGAAATTTTACATACCCGAAACAAGGAATAAAACATTATCAAACAAATTTTAATAACAATGGTAGAATATGAAATACCTCCTCAAAAGGGTTAAATAGTTTGTAAAGTTTGGTCTCAGAAGTTTGTTTGGATCAATTATTGCTCTTAAATTTTTAATTGCAGTATAATCTAATTTTGAATTTAAATTTAGGCTCAAACTTACACTTAAAGTTGAAAATAAAAATTAGAAATTTTAATGTTCACTTAAGTTGGTTATGGACGCTAGTGCAAAAATGTTTGAAAGTCAAGTGGGGGTGGTAACATTTTTGCTTAAAAATAGGATTTTAAAAAAATCAATAAAAAAATATTTCTGGTGATAAAATGATAAAAAAATATAATGATAATAATAGAATAATATTGATAATAGTAATACTAAAAAAAAATAATGGTAAAATAGTAAAAATAAAATGATAGGTCTTGGTAATAATAACATTAATAATATATATAAGTAATAATAATAGCAACACTAAAACCAGTATCTATGCCATCCGAAAATCGAGAAAACTACATTAATCTGAGTCAACGTACTTGAGTAGGGATTTATTTCTATGTATGCCACTGCTCATTAATTCACTTCTTTTACTTAACAAATTAGGGCCGCCTATATTTTTTACAATCAATAACTTCTCAGTGAGACATAAGCTACATTATTACCTTTACTGCTAAAGGGTTTAGCTTTTGTTACGCAATCCCAGGTTATGTATATATATATAAATATAAAAGTGAACATAGAAGTCAAGAGGTGACAGTCTGTTTCATGCTAGATGCAATCATCAGGCCTGCGATGGGTAAATTGTCGCCATTTTATATTTTTAATTTTAATATGTATGTTGTTTGCTTCTGATTTGGTTGACTGCACAGTATAGTAGGGTCAGTTGGGCACTGTGAGAAAAAGAGCACTATGATGCAATTCACTCTGCCAGAAATTGGAAACGGCATCCTGTACTGCTTGGCATTCATCTCAGAAACTTAAATTACAAACGTTTCAGAGTGTTTGGGTGTGACAGGAAAGAGGATTTGGAAAGAGTTGGATGAGTCTAATGGTGATTACAAAGATACAGCAGATCAGAAAACTCACTCTGATAAGAAATGAACTCCTAAAGTTTTTGATGAGGGCCTCAGATGCAACAGGGAGGCCTACATCAAGTGCATTGAGGAGGTAGTGCTGCCATGGATCAAGATGGTGGCTGCTGGACAACCCTATGCCTAGCAACAGGACTCTGCACAATACCACACAAGCAGGAGAACCTAGTCATGATGTCAGACAATTTCTGCCACCATATCACCCCTTACATAACTCCTCACACTGCAACTCCCTTGAAAGACCAAACATGAACTGAAGGCAAAGATTATGGCAGCATTCACCATCTTAAACAAGGAACTCTTTCAGGAGAGATGCAGGAGATTCTGAAATCATCTTGGGGCCGTGGTTGAAGACAATGGCGATTTTATTGAATAAATTTACTCTTTAGTATTTCAAGATATTTTTGTGTAATTTTGGTAAATGTATCTGTTAAAATGTGATGTGTTATTTTCATTTTTGCATAATTTAGCCAACAATTTATACATCACACTCTGTTTTATATATATATATATATATATATATATATATATGTGTGTGTGTGTGTGTGTGTGTGTGTGTGTGTGTGTGTGTGATTAATACAAATAAAATTTGTCACTTATTTGACTGATCTTACATACACTTCAACTACAGAGTTTTGCAGACAAACCTTTCTGTAACGGTTCAGTCCACTCTTCAGGAATTTTCAGCAATTGCCTACTGACAGTTCAGTCAGAATTTTTCAGATGAGGAAACCTTATTCCTATATGTTTTATAATTCAGACCAACAACAACCAAGATGATGATCATCGTTTGCACAGCAAAGCATATAATAGTAATAAGGATATTACTATAATAAAAAGGTTATAATAATAATGATGAAAAGGTTATAATAATAATAAGGACCATAATAAGGACAATAATGATAAGGACAATAATAAGGACATAATAAGGATAATAATAAGGACATAATAAGGATAATAATAAGGATAATAATAAGGACAATAATAAGGATAATAATAAGGACAATAATAAGGATAAAAAATGAAAATGTTTGAGAAATTAAGCTAAAAACCAAATAGGCTAATGGCCATTGAATGTTGAAACACCAGTTCTTGTCTGATCACCAAAGTTAAGCAATACTGGAGCCTGCTCCCTACGTAGATGAGTGACCACTTGAGAATAGCAGGTGCTGGAAACTTGGATGTGCAGTGTGGTGTAATGGATAACACACTCAGAATGTAAAATCGGATTAACCGAGTATGAATTTCAGTCATATTCCTTATATTCACTTACACGTACGCTTGGGTGATCATGAATCAAAAAGAAACAGGATTGCCATTGTGTGTTAGATCCACCCACAAACACACATTGGGACAGAGCAGTAGGCTAATGGCCCAATTCCTCCCCATAAATCAGGAGAAGATGTACATATAATAAAAGATCTTCATAGGCTGAGTAGTTATCAAACAGGAAATAATGACAAAGATACAATTGAAAGCAAATGAAAGAACCTGATTTTAACTGTAGATTGTTAAAAATTTCAGAGATTCCAAACTTATCTTCTTGATTATGTGAGATAAACACGAATTATTTATATTGCATGGCTAAATATTACATCATGGAATATTTATTAGAATCTAATGTCAGATAATTCATCTTACCAAACGCCAGGAGCTTTATTGAAATCTTGTATACAGAAGCATGTATATCTAACATGTTTGTCAAATTATAATGCAAATGTGTAAATCTTGTTTTATGAGAGATGAAGAATTTGGCACATACATTGGCAACACCATCCTGCAATAAGGCTGTAAAGATGAAGACCTTCTGCACATGCATAAACAAATGGAAGCCATTTTTGTTGCAGCCTTGCATTTTAAGAGTGCCAAATTATTAGGTAAGCCCTGAGAAATTTATTAAATTATAGGTTGGAAAAGTGAATTATCAGGATGGAAAAGGCAGTGGATCCTTTAAAATGCTTAACAGGAATCACTGAACAGAGAAGAGATATGTTAAAAATCAGCATAAAGTATCTTGAATAAAGCATACTGTCAGAAAAACAAACAATGCTGAACAGCATTCAAGGAGATTGATCAAGGTCTCGTGTTCAAATCATACAAATGCAAAATTCTTTTCCATCTTGAAAAATGATATTTAACAACATTTGAAGGCTGGACACTAACTCCAATGTTGTTCTTTTTACTGGTAATGCTGCACTGCCCTTGCTAGACAAGATGGGTGGAGTCTAGGCAGGGTTGCAAAAAAGAGCACTGCTCTGGCTGAGATATCAGCAAGAAAAGGAGTGACGTTTCGAACTTCTCTTGTATCATATGGAGTAAACATCACTTCCGTTATATTGCTTTAATCAAGACCTCTTTCTGATTGATAAATGCACGTGTGTTAAGAAATCAAAAGTTCAAATTAAAAATAAGTAATCTTCTGTGAATAGGGGCTCCAAGGATCATATCCAGTTCACAGAACAAATTCCCCCATAAAAATCTAAAATACAATAACCAATCACGAATGTTGCCATTAAAATAATGGATGAGCCTTCACCTGTTAAACTAGATATATAAAAATGCACACCTTGATGATAGATTTCAACCCTGAAGATAGATGGATCAACCCTCAACAATAACACCCCACTTGTGCTACTATATGGTTTCACTTATCTACTTGGAGACTCTTCTGACACCAATTGTTGCGAGATGGTGTATGCATTAAGAGATATACACTTGTGTCTCCAGAAATGCCTACAACCAACATGGCAGACTTGGAATACAAAAAAACTGTAAAGAGATAACAAGGATCAGTATGTATATATATATATATATATATATATATATGTGTGTGTGTGTGTGTGTGTGTGTACAAACAAATGATAATGTATTAACAATAAAGGGTTATATATACAACAGAATATTGTTGTGTTAACAAACAATGAACATAAATGAAGCTAGTGAATTGTTTGTGTATGTGTAGTTTGGTTTGATTTGGTTTGTTTTACGGCATATCAACCTCAATGGGTCATTTAATGCCAACAACTTTCTTCTTTTTCTTTTTCCTGGTAATATTTTTGTTTTGTCAAAAATCTATTTTTTTTTTTAATATTTTTTTCCTCAAAAATGTATAGCTGGTAACATTATTTTTTCAAAAAATTATTGCTGGCTATAGTTTTTTCCTTCAAAAAGGTATTGCTGGTAATATTTTATAATACTTTTTACCTCAGTTTCAGGGTTAACTATTTGCCCATAGCTGGGACCCTAACAAGTGCTGCCACTCCGGGTCAGGGTGGACCTGGGAACACTACTCCTCAAAACCTCTTGATCAGAGGCCTTGCTGTTGGACATAGTTTATTATCTTACCCAGGACGCGGATGCAGTTTATCGTCATACCCAAGACGAAGTTTGGTGTAGAAAGTCATAGAAAAAATGAAGTGAAAGGTGCATACATGTGTGTGTGTGTATTGTTCAAGCATGTTCCAAAAAGGGAACACATTCTTCCATGAGAAACTTACATGTTAACGTAAAAAGTAAGAAGAGGCTGCGAATAATTATCATGGAGTATTTATAGTACTGGAATACATCCTCTAGTAGCAGTTTCAAAAATTAGGAGGAGGTAAGCTAACACCAATCATGACCTCTGTCAACCAAGCCAACAAATCTGTCAACTCCCAGTCTTACGAATAATAACATTACACCCAATGGCTGCCCTTATCAATAGCAACTAAAGAATTACATATCAACAATTTTGTCACCTTTTCACACAACTATGTATACACTCTTCACACTTGATCAATAAACATTGTTGAAATTTTAATTCTTATTTGTTCTTTCCCTTACAACCATATGCACATTATAAGAGATTATTGGATAGTTAAAGAATAACTTCCTACCTCCAAGACTGGGTTGGATTTGAGCAGACAGTCTTTGACCTTCTCTACCTCAAACGTTTCAATTAATTTACGCAAGGGTGTAGAATGGCACAGATAATAAAGGCTGTTTATAGATGTTATATTCACAAAGACGTTTGATTCACAAAGACATTTCATGAAGTGTGTCAGTCAGATGCAAACACTAAGAAAGCAAAACCCAAAATTAAAAAAGCCGTCTTCTGCACAGGACCTTGGAGTATCACATCTGGTCCACAAAAGAAATCCTTGTAAAAATCTCAAATACAATAGCCAATTATGAACGTTGCTGTTGAAAAAAAAAAGTGTCTGGGAGCTTGCACTTAAATGACAGATATAAAAATGGAACTCCTCATCAATTACAGGTGATTTGGCTTCAACACCTCGGCCTCATCATATGACTGCCAGTTCATCAAATACATCACTGGTGTTGATTACAACCATGAAAAAAGACATATGTCAATCATCGATGACACCCTATTCAGCTTCACTAATCTACTCCAAGCCTCTCTCCTGACACCAATCATGACCTCAGTCAACCAACCCAACAAATCTGTCAGTCTTACCAACAATATCACACCCAATCAATAGCAACTCAAGAACTACACATCAACAATTTTGACCCCTTTTTACACAACTTTGTCTATATTCTGAAAATTGATAAATGCTGTTGAAATGTTAATCCTTGTTTATTCTTTCCTTTGATTGTTAGAAAACTTCCACAGTATATATTCAATTTTTGAAGGACAAATTCCAGATTTTACTTACTATTGAAATAAAAAAACTTACTTTATGCAAAATAAAGTCACTTTGCTCAGGGTGCATGCAATGGCCTGACAAAAAAAAGTTGCAGAAATGTTTGATTAATGGAGAAGGACAATTTACAGAGCAAAGGTAATTTAATCAATGGTTACTACTTAACAGAGATATTCAGCCAGCATCACACAGACTTTCTTCTAGTGCATAAGGCTCGATCTTTGATACCAGCTTAGCAGGCAACATCAAGTAACTAAGCCCTCTGTTGAGTTTTACCTAAGCTAAGGGGAGGCAACTCTTTTATTTCAGAGGTGCAGCTAAGTTGCTACAATTCTTTTTCCTTGGCTTAAACCCCCTTAGATCTGCATCTACTCTTAATGTAAATTGTGACATTGGCACCACAACAATATACAAAATAATTCTTAAATACAATTTTTTTTCAATTGTTTAAATCCCAAGCAAGGCAATAAAGTCATTAAGATGCAAGAAGTGACTGAGAATTAAAGAAACTGAGAAAACATATCCGAGAAGAAAAGACAATAAAAAGAACGGGATTAAAGAAGACAGAAGATAATGATTGACATTACATTTAATTTTTTTTTGTAGCTTGTAGTTGACAGGAAAGCAAGAAGCTGGAAGAGAGTTCCAAAGTGCAAAGTTAGAAACTATTGCCATAGAACTTATGGTGACATTGACCAATTTCAACAGTAAAACAATAAAACTTAGCAGCCAATCTTGTACTGTTCTTAAATTCATGCAATCTAGGTACCAAAGTGGAAAGCAATATTTATTTTGAAATACAAAAGGTGGCACAAGGCCAAGCATGGGGGGTTAAGGGAAGGCTGATCTTCAATCTGTCTTAACTTAAACTTAGCTAGCCACAATTAGTGATCCAATCATACCACAGTATTCTTTAAACTAAAACACATTCTTACTTAACATTCTTATTACAACCACCATAATACCTCAAAATCTCTATAAAGTACTAACAAGCTTCCATATGTACAATTAATCTGTCAGGGAGGAGGGAATAAAAATATCATTTAAAAATGAAACCCCAATGAATATTTACAATGATTACAATTTTATACACAAGAAACTAAACAAAATAGTATACCAAAGAGGAAAGCGCATCAGAATAATTACCATGAAAATATTAATAGTAAAAAAAAAAAAAAAGCACAGGATGGCTACCTTACAGTAGTGGGAAAGTAATTGAAACCAAGATGCCAGGAAAGGACTGATAGCATTGCAGATTTAAAACAATTATTTAGACAGTTTATGGTCGGTGGCAGAAAACATGAGATTCTGTAACACAGACACTGGAAACACACTCACAATGGATTCTGGTTCAGTATGCACTGACATGACCTGCGTTGAGCGCAAAAGCCTTCTGCCATCTTAACAAACATATGCATTTTTTTTATATGTTCTTGCCAAGCCATAGAATTTGCATACTGAGCATGCTGCCAACCTCAATCTGACACAATGATGCATGCATCTCATTCTAGCGCCGTTGCTTAGATGGTTTGCCTCACTAGCAATTTGCTTGTCCTATATGCACATCTAGCCTTCTTGAACCTTTGAGGTAATTCTCCAGCACATGTCCATTCACCCAAAATAATTGCAAAATTAAATAAAGTCGTTTACAATAAACCAATTACAAAAGTCTTCATTCAGCACAAATAGTAATTGTCTATATGAAGTTTTTTTTTAGAAAAGATTTTATACCTTTCTGAACTTTGTTTCTCTGGAGTTTTCTTCACATGGATTTTAAAGACTGGAATTGAAGAACCTCTTTTGCCCCATCAACCCATGGACTTTCAGTGGCTTCAGAATTTCTTGCTGCTGTGCAAGAAACTGGCATTGCAGAGCAGAAGGATAAATCTTATGTGCAATGACAGAGGTTATTCATGGCTGATATTCACCAACCTTCAAACATGGATTTGCACCTAAAGGTGTTCAGAGCAACACAAACTCTGCATCTCACATGATGCTTTTTAATGATCAAGTCAACATATATAGGTCTCTCATATAGTTGATCATGTGTTTTGACTATGTGGCTCAAACCAGTGTCTGGTGACCATGGGTGTTCTGTAGTGGGCTGTACCAGTTGTGTTACTGTATTACTATCCATGGCTATCTTCAGACCAACAGACCAAAGTTTCTTATTGGTAGTATTCAATAGCACAGCACACTGTAGGGTGTACTGGCTAGTTTTATTGTCCCCAGCAGGGAAATTTTGCTATGTCAGTAAAGGAGAGAGAGCTGTACATGAAAGAAGTTCTCAATCCTAGCATTTACAGACCCATGTCTTAGCTCACTTTAGAATTTTGGAGGAAAAACAAAACAAAAAACAAACAAAAACAAACACCAAAAAAAAAAAAAAAAAACATAAAAACCCCAAAACCAAAAAAGACCTCCAAAAACCAAACAAAAACACCCCCCAAACGAAAACAAACAAAAACCAACAAACAAAACCCCCCAAAACAACCCCCCCCAAAAAAAAACACCAAAAAAAAAACAAAAAAACAAAAAAAATAACCAAAAAAAACAAACAAAAACCCAAAAAAAACAAAAACAAAGCAAAATCCAAAACAAAGCAAAATCCAAAACAAGAAAAAAATCAACCCCCCGCCCAAAAAAAAACACAAACAAAACCCAAAAAAAACACCCCCCAAAAAAACCCCAAAACAAAACAAAAAAACGAAACAAAAACAAAAAAAAAAAAAAAAAAACCAATTTAAAATCTTTTCTTGCTAATTATGGACCAATGAAAAGGCATCACTACATATACTGAACAGATGCTGTATTTTGGAGGAGAACTTCATCCAATGAAAAGAGATAAATTTCATTATTTAGATGTGACACTAAGAGTAGTGTGGATTTTTGGATTGTGAAAATTACACTGACTGTTTTACGAATAGTCAGTTGGCAACATCATGAATTATTTGTCCTTGGAAAATAAAATGTTACATTTAAATTTGACATTGGAAATTAAAATCTTTTCTAATGAAATTTTCCTGTTCAAACGAGTTGTTTGTAAAAGCATTTTACAAACAACTCGTTTGGACAGGAAAATTTCATTAGAAAGATTAGTATTGAAGTCCTATGTAATATCCACCCTCCTATATAGTAGTGAATACTAGACAATTTCCTCACAGATGAAAAAATAAGACTAGAGACAATATAGATGTAGTTCTCCAGAAGGATGCATGGTACGAACATGTGAGCAACAAGGAAGTTTTAAAGAAAATGGAAACAAAAAGGACACTTAAACTCATAAATTTTTAGATATACAAGGAAGGAGGGCTTGGAAAATTCACCACTCCCAAGTCATATCAAAGACAAAAGTGATAGGCAAAAATGACAGTTGGAAGCAGATCACATACATGTCAATCTTATGTGAATGGACGGCAAAACAAGAGGTGGGAGGGATAGTAGAAATACAAATGTTATGAAGAGCTACAAATCGATCAAATGAAGTTGTGGAGAGCCATGATCGCCCATATGCTTAAGGGACACAGCACATAGAAAAAGAAGATTCAAACGTGGTCAGCCCAAAGGCAGCATGAAGGAAAGATAATTTTGACCAAGTGATTGATTATGGCCTTATCTATTTTTCTTCAGAAAAATACATGCCACTGAAATTACGAGAGCTCTTTGTTGGGAAAATTAAAGCACTTTTGATCTTTTTTTTTTTTTGCCAACATTCTGAAATGTCTAGAGTCTAAAAAAAATCTCGTTTTTACCTTGTACTGAAAAAAAAATATATAAAATAAACAAATAACAAAGAGGCCCAAATTTCACCAAATCTAAAATATGATATCGTTATTCTAAATCAAATATATTGCTTTACAGAAATACAATATATTTCTAACAACCACTGCGGCTGTTTTCTTTCGAGTGATCTTATTTCTTCCCAATTTGTATTCTCTATTTCACTCGTACAATGTTGCAGGACAATTTGTATTTCATTTTGTCCAGTCACAACCGATAAATTCTTACATTTAATATTACGTGATCTTTCTTGGAACTCATCGACAGCAATGTTGATCATGGCCTCATTTCTGTTGTAATTGTTTCTCCATTACCTGAGTAGCAGGATCAAGGAAGATACTATGCAAATGCCTTACTTAACTTCCAATTCATTAGCATTTCTGTTGGGAAACAGCCAGGTGAATTCCATTCACAGACTTTATTGGATAAATGTCAAGCCATTTGGAATCAATAACTAGAAACATCTGGCTCCACTATGACCCCACATAACCAATGTTGATTCTTCACCATAGAAAATTCAGATTCAGCCAAGAGTACAACGGTGCAGCTACAGGCATTTTCCAACATATTTGACAATAAATTAGTCAGCAAAAGCCTCAACATTCATGTACATACCTGACCATGAGAGAATCCTTCATGGATGACCTACATGTAGTTCCTGTAATATTTACTGCCTGTCCAGTCGATGTATTATTACATGGCTAATCCCACAAGAGACAACAATCCACGATGTTATCATCATAGCAAATACATTTTGAGATGTTGTCATCTCCTCATCAAAGTTTGTTTGGCTCTGAACAAAAGACATCAGTATGCGGCAGGTAAGATACACACGCATTAGTACAAGACAGATAAGATGTGCACACGCACAATAGCATGTGACAGATAATGCAGACATTAGCATGTGACTGTGTTTCTTTTATACATATTTCACTCAAACAATTAAAAGCATACCTTGGTATGTAAAAATAATTTTAATATCTCTCTATATCTCTGACATGAGGTATTATGATTACTTGCATTATTTACATTATTTGGACTGTTATCCCTACCTCCATTGCCATATTCACAACATTTCAGCTGTTGTATACTCCAGCCTTCTTGAAGTGATTGTAATTTCAAACCAAATCCTTGGATGAAATAAAGGGTTTGGTTTGAAATTTCAATTCCCTGACAAAGGCTGGAGTATAAAACAGCCAAAACGTTGTGAATATGGCAATGAAGATGAGGATAACAGTCCAAATAGTGTAAATAATGCAAATAATCATAAAACCTCATCTCTGAGATATAGATATATAGAGACATAGATATAAAGGCTGGAGCACACAATGGCCAAAATGTTGTGAATATAGCAATGAAGATGAGGATAGCAGTCTGAATGTAAATAATGCAAGTAAAATAATTTCTAAGTGTCTAAGTTGAAAGGTATTAAAATTTAAATAATTATTTTTTTAAATTTTTCTCCCAATAAAAGACCCAGGAGCCACTCAAAATAGAAGGTTACTAAATGAGGTTTTGTTGCCAACTAATCAAAGCAGCAGAATTCACCTTGAGTTGGAAACATCACGCTTGAACAGGCAGCCCAGAGACAAGCTCACTCTTTTGGGAAGATGTTCAAACATCAGCTCATATATCTTACCCTGAGTAATCATATTTTTTGTATTATTATTGTAGTCTTGGTTCAAGCACAGAAAACTCAAACTCACTTTCAGTGCTTTCACCCTTATCCAGAACAGAAAAGTAACATACCTTTGCCCACCCCTTTGACTAAATCTGTCTTCTCAATGCAACAAAAGATAAAAAAAGGTCTCACTTCCCTCATTTCTGTTTTTTTGGGGGTTTTTTGCTGCATTCTTACTCACAATTCATATTGTCTCTTTCAATAAGTAAAAAGTATTTAATCTAATTTTCTATTTCCTTTCCCTGGGTAAGTTTCCCAATGCCGTAATGTAGATTTCCTGTAACCTTTCTATCAATACTTTCATGGTAATTGTTTAAATAAACTCTCCACTATGGTATTGTTGTGTCCATAAAGAATTACATAAATAAAAAAAATATTTTATTATAATTATTTTTGACAATTAATTATAACCATTATAATTATCATTCATTCACTCATTCTAAACCAACAAGAAACGACCCTACTTTTCTCCTCTACACAAACACAAAAACACATGACTCACTATCAGACAAGCAGTTCACATGGACAGGTCATCAACATGTGCATCAATTATAATTTTGTCTCCTTTTCCTTTTTCAGGTCATAATAGTTACATTTATTTCTCAACACTCAACCAAAATTTGAGGTAAGAAAACCCCAGATGCTTCTTGTATTTTCCAACTGAATTATCTAGACACTCATTACACACATCTATAAAAGAAAATGTATGAGAAAAATTGTATATACTTTGCTTATTCTTTATCTTATGATTGGATTCCAATCCATATTGGATCTACATTTAACTCCAAACTCACAATTTTAGTCAGTATTACTGTCTCCCATGTCTCCAACATTACAATACAAGATTATAAATAATACTCGTCTTTTTCTTTCTCATTTTTACTAGGATTTTTCATATACATAAGTGTAAGGGGGTTTATAAATATTTACTCAGAGTTAAAACTCCCTTACAGTATGTAGACTTTATAAATTTAAGTGCAAAACTAAATTGACAATAAGGCCTCATCAATTTACAGTTGAATTGGCTATCTAGTAACAATGTTCTATGTTAACAGTTTCTTTTCTCACACTTCTCGCTTGAGAAACTCTATTCTGGCTCCATTCTTTTCAGCCAACTTTGAACTTCAAAATTTTAAATACAATGTCAATCTATTCTCTTCTTGATTATTCTTCCCCCATTTTTCTCACTCCTTAATGTTTATCTTTGTTCTTATTCTTTCACACTCAGTGACCCCTTGTATCTTTGTGGCTTTACTGCCTAACATGGTGTGATATTAAATTTCACTAAATTCCTTGCCTCCACACAATTCAGTGATGGTCAACTCTAGAATGTGCCTGTAACAATATATGCATTTAATGGTGCCAAAACCTTATAAAATCTGATGTTTCACAGTGGAAATCCTGTTTTAGGAAGAGAGAACTACAGGATATTAGGAATATGCTTCTAAATTTTTGGCACTTCAGTTTATTTTTTTTAATTGTTGGTCAAATATTAACCAGAAAAATTTACAGATTCTTGCAATCAAACTCTTGTTTGAGAAATTTAAATTCTTTATTTCATTCTTTGTACCTCGTTGAAATATTAAATTTCTTCATTTCCACATTTTAAAGTTTTGAGCTGTAAATTTAAAGTCATTCAATTTGATGCTGAGTTTAATAAAAAAAATTTTAAGAAAGTATAACTTAAACACTACAACCAAAAATAAAAGATCCTTGCAATAACTTCATTTAATAAAAAGATGATTCCAGTTGTTTTAAAAGAAGCTGAAACTAGTAAAAGTCCCAATTTGCAATAAGTTTGAAGTGTTAAAATGAACACAGGAACTGGAAGAAAAAAAATAAATGACAGACTCAAAGTATATTTTATATTGATTTTGGTTGAACATTGAAAAAGTCACCAGCACAAATGGTATAAAAAAATAAAATTAAAGAAATGCAAATGTGAAAGAATAAAATGTTTGCTCGATGAAAAAATTCCTTCCAAAATCATAGAAGCCATACTGAACAGAAAGTGCACCATTTAAAAATTGCTTCTGCTTCTCAGAGTGATTTTTTTCCTTCAATCTTTCACTTGATTGACATTGTCACTTATAATGGCCTTTTTTCATAAAGGTTTTCATTTATTGTCTGAAAAATGTTTAGCTGATTTGCATACAAAAATGTGTAATGTAATTAGAATCAAGATAAAAGTTCAAAAAAAAAAAAATTAACATTCAATTCATATCTGATCATGTGAATTCACACAGAAGGAATTCGAAATAAAAAGATATTATTTGAAGCATTAAAAAAATTGTGAAAAAACATGAATTCTGTCTTGTTATGATGAAACAACTCTTTAGCTGGTTGTTTCAACCTAAAAAAATGTACAATCTTCACATGATGAAATCCAACAGTATTGTAAGTCGAAGTACTTTTTACGTGAATTGTGCATATCACACAAGAAATGTACAAATATTGCTGTCACATATGATCTGGCGCTTCTGTTATATACAGAAAGATTCTTGATACAATCCAAAGAAGAATCTGCAATGTCATTGATCCTAGCCTGGCATCCCAGAAAAAGATAAATATTACCATAATTTGGTAATAACGAAATATAACAATGATTAAAGACAGTTAAATGAGTTTATCATTCCTCTTTCATCAGAGCAAATATTGAAGACAAAAAATGTGCACAGTGACTAAACAAATGATAGAACTCAAGGCTAATATATGAAAAAAACAAAACATTAAAAGCTTATTACCTTTAAGCTCACCAACCACTTCTGCTCAGTGAGAGATAGCTGACTGATAGGACTTAATATACACTGATTCACAAACTTTCAAGTGTTAATTGCTGTTAGCCCTACTCAGCACTGAGAATTTTGTCTGGACTACAAGACAAGGCATACTGCGGGTTTTAATAATTGTCCAGTTACTGATGAATTTGATACATTAACACCCTTATGCAAATGGACCACCTTGCCCTTGTGAATATCAGTTTATCCAGACTTCCAACCTTTGACCAGTCCTACCTACATAGTCAGCATTGAACTGATATTTGAATTGGTAAATTACAGAACAAAAATGATGGATAGGCAAAGCATCCTTCCAGATCGGTGTCAGTATTGAGCACAAAACAATATGGATTGGTGGAAATGTAACCGCTTCTGAAATTTGCTTAAAAGTTTCCCACTCATCTTACCAATCCATGGTAAGTGCAAAAAGATGGGACATTTCTGGGCACCAAATGGCCTAAGCATACAAAGTTGTTGATTTTTTCCTCTTTTAGTAAAATTTCTTTCTTGACCACTCATGCCGATTAAATAATTTAACAGAGCAAGTTTAGGAGGATATAATTATTATTTGGCATTTACTCTTGTAGGCTTCCGTTTATCTTGCAGGATAAAGGTTGCACCCAGTTTGGTCAAAATTCAATCCTTTGGTGGTGAGACTGGTGTTACCACTCCAGGGCACAGGCCTGCGTAATGGTATATGGCGGATGTGCCATGCCCAGACTACATGGCCCCTCCCGGCTGTACTGACAAGATCTAAAGGAATACAGGGCATTACATTTGAAGCTGGCTTATCTGCAGGAGTTGGCAGAAATTTATCAGTATTGACAGCCAACCAGTTTTTGGGGCACCACTCTGTGTGTTCTGTCTGGATTTACGCCTATAACCGTTTCCATGCTTGAACATGACTGCAAGGCAGCAGAGGTTTAAAAATCTTCCTTCCTGTAAATGAAGAATCCTCCTAGGTTGTCAAACTCTATCCAAAATAGGAGACACCAGCTGTCCATCTTCACCCATTACCCAGTTGTCAGTGGCTATTTGAGAGATATGCCACAGAAGCATTTTATAGACAGTGGCAGATTGTCCCCACTATCAGCTCCAGCTATGACAACCTTTGGAACATATATAATCTATATCTATATATAAACATTATATACTGGGTGAGGCAAAAGTTGCACACCATAGGGGTTAATGGATAGGTCCAAGAGGTCCTGAAGAGTGGCCATCATGGTTATCAGACTTCAAACTCTTGGATTTTTTCTATGGAGGTCATCTGAAACAGTTGTTTTTCAGATGTGCCCAAGAAATCTTGAGGAACATAAAGAAAGAATTAAATATGAATGCAGTAAAATGACAGAGGGAACTCTCCGACCTGTTAACCAATCATGCAGGCACAGAATTGAACAAGGAGGACATCTTGAACAGTACATGTAACAATTAAATAACTAGTTAATAAAATTTTCATGTGTGATTATACTTGAAATGAAATATGCCTATGGTGCATGATTTTGCCTCACCTTTTACATGTTTTAGAAGCTCTCCAAAAATTAACTTTTTCCACAGTTATCAGGTTTTTCTGTATTAATATTCATTTGTTTTTGTACAACAATCCTGAAGACAGTCTTATTTTTATTTTTGCTTACCTAAAGTTATATTTATCAATTTTGCATTTTCTATTCTCAGTCATTATTTATCAATTGATAGTTTAGGTGTCCGTACTGTCAAAAAGGTAGTAGATATTATTTTATAGTATAATGACTTCATAATATCCAAGTACTTTAGGCTAAAATCCGGATTTATATTCTTAATATTTCTTTGTTATCTTTTTCCAAAATTAACAAAGTTTCCAATATTTGTATTTATTTATGTACAGCAATTTTGTAATTTGTCTTGATTTCTCGTGTTTTATTTACCTTATAGGAATGAAATCCTATAAATATTTTTCAACCAATAAAATCCTATCAGAAGGTTTGTTTGATAAACAAAAGAACAAGAGAAAATACTGCCCAAATACTCCCACAAATTTGAAGAAAAGATTTTTGCAAGCCAGTGTGAAATTATTTTCTAACAATGAAAACCTTGTATTCAAAAAGTTCACACCTCTATGTGAAATTAGATTTTGGATCTCCTTTCTGTATACGAAAATAGAAGCATACTGCTTCTCAGAGTTCAAACCAATTTGGAAGTCCAGTTTAATCTGCACCTGTTTACAAACATGCACACAATGGAAGAGACAGCCAGCAGCCACTGACTAAGCCTTTGTCTACAAAATCACAAACATATTAGGCTGACCATCATTAAGTAAGGCTGACCATCATAAAGTAAGTCTGTCCACACATTTCACATTGAATAAGAACATTTAATTACTTTATGAAACAAACTTCACTGCAAGGAAAAGTGAACATTTTATTGTTATTGTAGATGTCTGAAAAGAATAAATAAATGTTATTTCAACTGACATTCTGCTTCTTCAGAAAATAACCTTTTTCATGTTTCATTTAAAAGATGCATTGTTGTTATCATTAAATGTTTGGAATCCCAACATTCACATTGCAACAAAAACATGGGTAGACAGATCCCAACAACTTTACTCTCTACATTGCAGATATTTACTAAGTTCGATTTTTTTGGTACCTGTGGCGGACTTCCACCACATTTATTTAATTTTGATTAGGAAACCAAACTGATGTGAAGAAAGGGACACGGCAAAGGTATCAATATATATAAAAATTGTATTCAACAATGCATACAATAAACAATGTGTACGAAAAAGCATGCAATGAGTAAGACGAGAGTTGTCTCTCTTTGACTATCAATGTCTATTAAAGTTCTCCGAAAGAAAAGAGTTATTAGTTTGTTATAAATGTTTTTAAACAGTTCTGCCGTGCAAGAGGAAAAATTATGTAAGTGTGAAAGAATATGCATTTTGTGAGTTGAGTGAGAAGATGGGCGCATAGCTTAAACTGTTGTGGATTTCTGTGGTAGCTAAAGTCTCACTAGTGCGTCTTCTCTTTTCTCTTGATTTTATAGGTGATCATTGGATCAGGAGTGATGCGCGGGAAGAATCATTTTCCACATGCAAGGAATATGATTGGTCGATACTGACCAATCAGTGCATGAGCTTTGGGGAGACTTCTGGGAGCCGATTCTCCCAAAAGTGCACAAAATCTACTATATGAAAATATAGCAATTTCAAAATTGTCACATAAGATAGCAGCATTGCTTCCTGTCCAATGAATGAATGCTGTTGGAAATTTGAATTTGTAAGGGTGTATGTGTGTGATGATGATCACCATATACCAAACCACAAGTATAGAGCATTTATTAAGGGTAAAATTGACTTTTGAAATACAAGTTTACTAATGACCATAACACAGCAAAGTACCCAACAACAACTGTCTTATCACAATACATTTATATCTTCATTTCTTAAATCTGCAATATGTACGTAGAATGAATAGCCTCCTGTATCTATGTTTGCATATATTTGAGGTGCATTAGAGAGCAATACTAGTGCAGAAGGATGCACACTTACGTCGCATAGATTATGCAAAAACATTTAATAAATTATGGCACAAAGATCTCTTTGAACAGATGCAAAAACTTAATTTATCTGGGAAACTTTTCAGTTGGCTGATTTGTTTTCTATGGCTTAACCCTTTGTAGGTTATCTAAAGCCAGAAAATATTTTTAGATGGGAAGAATTTCTTTTTTGCAGTTAAGTTTGATACAAGACTTACTAATTAACCCATAGCTGGGAGGAGAAGAGGTGGATTGATACCTTTCTAAAGAGTATTTATGCATAAGTGAATATAACAAACACTAACAGGAATTGGAATTCTGCTCTCCAATTACCAATTCCAAGCCATTATCCATAACACCACCTGCATATTCAAGCTTATATTCCTTGTATTCCTAAAGGGTCACCCATCTAGAAACTAAACAGACTTGATTTTCCTTAACTTCAGTGATTGTATGTGTGTTCCACTGGGCTTTGAGTGGAAAAAAAATTATACGAGACTAACCACTGAAAAGTCAAATCAACATAAAGATGATAGATGTGGTAAACTCAACAAATGTGAGTAATGAATTGGGGACATCAAAATTAAACATGTACAGATTATGGAAAATATGACATTGAAATCCAAAGATGCACTGGAATAGCAAAAGATATCTTTCAAAAAGTAAACATTTCATGAGAAACAAACATTGCCAAACTGCTACTTAATACCAGTCCTTCTAGAAGGAAACAAAAAAATGACAGAATCAGAAACAGGTAGTTGAAAAATCTAGGAGACATAATGAGAAAAGAAGACCTGGAAAATTTGACACTCACAGAGCATATTAGAAACAAGAGGGATACCTTACACGTGCTGAACACGTCATGAGGAAGTTTTAAGGAAAAGGGGGAAACAAAAAATGACATAGAATCAGAAAGAGGCAGTTGAAAAATCTAGGAGACATAATGAGAAAACTAAACTCCTTAACGACCTTGTATAAAGACTCCTTTCAGAGGATACACACCTGAAGAAAGCTGTTGAATAAGTAACTTTACACAAGTTAAATCAGAACAAAAATAGAGTAATAGTATTATAGTTGGGCTGGAGTTGACCAATCCTCACTTTCCAGCCTTGATAGAGTTCAGAAGTGTTTACACAGCTTTGTGGGAGACGAATTATTTTCAACCCTACAAGCTCTTTCCCCACAGTCAAAACATCACACACAGTCATTGCACAAGTACTAGTCAATAAAAGGGACAGAGGAAAGCAGCCAGTAACCTATGGAACAAGCTTGTATAAACACTCAAAAGAGTTTACAGCTTTGTGGATGATGAAATTATTTTCAACCTTACAACATCTTTCCCAGAGTGGAGATACTCCAAACCTCTTGCTACTCGGTCACTATTTTCATGTCATACGTTTAGATGAGGTCAACATTATTGATGCTTTGATGTGTACAAATAAGATAAAATCGAAGAGAAAATGCCCAATGTACTGACTGACTACTTTCCTTCTTTCCACCAGTTAAGATATTCTCAGTTAAGGCTCCCCATAAAATGTACATTGAGACAAAACATCTGTATTCCTTTTCTATTCCATTAGTCAAGTTCAACTTCTTCCCAAGAACAGATACTTTGTGGAAGAGATACGCAATACTTTCCCAATCACTACAATCATAACCTCTTCAAATCTTGGTTCAACATAATGAGAAAAGTAGACCAGGAAAATTTAACACTCGCAGTATATATTAGAAGCAAGAGGCTTAAAGAAAAGCAGAAAGTGTCGAAACATCGCAAGCCTCTCGCTACTAAGTCGCTATTTCCATGACAAATGTTTATATGAGCTCAATCTTTGATTTGCAAGAATAACATAGAAGAGAGAAACCAGAAAAGTCAGAAAAATGAAATCTTCACTTTCAAAACATTTACACATCCTTGTGGATGATGAATCTTTTTCAATCCTACAACCTCTTTCCCAGAGTCGAAACATTGTAAACCTCTTGCTACTCTGTTGCTATTTCCATGGCATATGTTCAGATGAGCTAAACTGTTGATTCCAGTCATATCTGGAATGACTGCAAGACTTCCCCCCATCACCTTTTATAGGGAAAGGTATGCAGATGCATGCTGGGATATTTTTCTTAGCTAATAGATTAGTTTACAATTTTACTTGACTCAGTCCAGATCTGCCTTATCTTGAAGGCAGACCACTGCATTCACTTGTCTGACCTTGCTTTTGCGTGTAGACACCAATGCATAGTTTGTAAACTTTTTGCCTTCTTACCTGTGAATTTGCTTTTGCATATATCGTTTGCTTGATTGATATTATTTAATTTTTGCCTTTTTATAGCAAACTTTGTCAATTCTGTTTGTTGGACAGTTTTGTTAATTCTTTTCGCATTCGACTATGGCTACTAACTCACAGCATATGTTCAGATGTGCTCGACGTTATTGATGCTTTGATATACGAAAATAAAAAAAAATAAAAATGCCAAATGTTCTGACAAACTACTTTCCTTCGTTCCACAAGACAAGACATTCTCAGTTAGGGCTCCCCATACCATGTACACTGGAACAAAACATCTCTATTCCCTTTCTATTCCATTAGTAAGGAAAAGAGAGGTTCAACTTCTTCCCAAGACGAGATCCTTTGTTGAACAGTATAGCGAAGAAAACAGAGACTTACCTCGTCAAACCAAGCAACTGTGTGTCGCATGTATCTTACGACGGAAAATGTGGTGAAAAAGAAAATTACTTACCCCCCAAAAGGGGGGGGCATGTATTCCGCATGACATGCTGAAGATAGGATATTTAAATTAGAAATAAGTCGGTCACAGGAGTCTCTGAAAAAGTATTTTGATACGCAAAAATTGAGCATCCTCTCCTAGTTGTTGATGAATGGAAAAAAAAATGCTCAACCGATAAATCAGTTGGTGTTCTCGAGTCGGGGGAGGAAAATACAATTGGTGTATTTTGGCTACTGTGTTCATCGGTGTGCGAGTTATTTTTCTGACTGGTTACGTGCATTGTGATTTGTGAGATAGTACCTGCGAATAGAGTTTTCGGCATTTCTTTCTGCCCCCGATATTCGAGTCTGAACTTACAGTGATTTATTCTTTGCGTTGTGGAAGTAATCTGTGACAAATATTTCCTTTGCAATCCCAGAACGCTTACAAACAGATACCCAATAATTTCCCGATGACTACAATCATAACCTCTTCAAGTCTAGCATCAGCCGTTATCTTTCCGACATAGCTGCCCTTCGAACCTCCACCTCCTATGTTCATTGAACAACCTGATTCAGTAGACTTCTACCTTGAGTGACTCTTTAGCCTTATATTGAGTGAAAATTGGATAAAAAAGCTACTCAAAGAAAAAATTCAAACAATTCTCTGAAGAACATGACTCATCTCTAATTTATGGCTTTTGTATGGATAAATAAGTTAGAGAATATATCAGGAAATTGGGCAGGGATGGTCCTCCAGTTTGTTTTATTTTTATTACTAATTCATAATTTTTACTAACCCCTTTGCACTAGTAGTAATTTTTAAATGTCACATTCCTTCATTACTTAGGATAAACGGAGAACAAACAATTGCTTAGGGAAGAAGAGCAAGCAGAGAACCTCACCCCCCTGACTTCTGTATCACATTTACATGTTTGTTTTATGTCAGGCACAGAGAATATATGGGCGTTGTGGTGCAATAGATATCTGCATGGACTGAGAACTCAGAGAGCTGAGTTCAAATTCCAGTCGAGTTCGTTAGATTCACTTTTATATAAGGGGTCTACATAGAACAAAAGAACAGAAATGACAAAGATGATCTATATAGTCTTCTCTAACCATTAAACTTGTTTCACATTTATGGCCTCCTTATATCTTATCACAGTGGAGTAATGGATAGCGGCTCAGATTAAGGAATCAGAGAGCCAAGTTCGAATTCCAATCGAATCCATTACATTCACTTATGTGCTAATACCCTTGGGAAAAGTATGAATCTGCTACTTCTCCCCCCATCTATGGGTAAATAGCAGGACAGACTTGGTTCTATAGTCTTGGATGGCAACTAGTCTACTGCAGAAAGAAATGGCAACCTACTGTGGGAAAAAATCTGCCTCATCAGTCATGTATCAAAAGATACATGATCACCTAAGCATGTATCACGCATGACATAACTGATACCTTATCATATTAAACTCTTTAAGAGACCAGTGTAGTTGGATTTTGTAATATTGCAATCTATCTTTTTATTCTTTGGCAAACATTGAAAGGAAATCATTTAGCATTTATTTATCTATTCCATAACACACTTATATATGATGATAAAATATTGCTTTCTGTGCAACTGTTTTTATCACGGAAGCTTAAAATTTGTCTAAATTTCTAAAGCATTTTCTACAAATATCTGCTAATTATGATTAAACCAAAAATAATTGAATCTACAAAATGGAAGGAATTTTTTATAATACAAAACAAATCTGGGAAACTTCCATTGTAATTTAATATTTGTTCAGTAATCCACCCTAATTGCCTATATTGAGGAGTTAACATTTCACATAAAGTCTCGTTTCACTTAAAAGAATCACCATTTTCCTTTTTGATTTTACACGTGTATTTAAAATCTGGTCGTTTCTTACTCTTAAAATAAGTGATCTTAAAATGTTTTCTAAACCAAAGTATAATGGAATTTTGAAACTGTCAATAGAAATTTAACTTCTGGAGATTTTAGATTTTTTCTTATTAAAATCTAACTTGCCAAGTTTTGTTTTTCAGGACTGTCAGAAATTCTACAATGAAGCAAAATCATAAAAATCATAATTCTGTCTGGTATCGTAACTTTTGCTTTTAGCACAATTTTACAATAAGGCTTTGATGGTTTTAGTCATGAGCTATTCTATCTGACAAAATATCCTTGAGGCCACTTTATGCATTGACAGATGCAAGATACACCAAGCAAAGGCCAAAAATACTATACCTACTTGTTTTTTAATTTTTTTTTTTAAATGTCATGTCCTTTCAGGACTTAAGCAATCATAGATCTTCACAGATTCCTTTTCTTTATTATCTATAAATTACCATGGCTTCTTTCAAAAGATAATGGAATGGTTTTCTATTGCCTTCTCTGAAGCTTTCAATTTAGACAAGTTCACCTTTTGAACTGGTCTTGCCAGTCTAGATGGCCCAGTCTACCCTGCCATTTAATCCATTGCCAGATAAGAAACGGAGCCAACTGACTATGAGATTGTGGTTAAAAAGTTCCCCCTGGTAAAGATTGGTACCAGGATGAAAGAAATACTTTACATTTATAACAATTGAACATTTTATATTTTAAACATTTATAACAATTAACAAAATGTCACAAGAAATTTAGACAACTTTAATGCCGACAAGTTTTTTACTGCTGGTAATTTTTTTTTTTTTTTTTTTTTTAAATGTAATGCTGGTAAAATTTTTTACAAGTGTAAAGGTAAGAGAAATACATACTTGGCAGGATGGCGGATGTATAAATGTGCAAGACGGATTCTGATGAGAAAAATTGTCACAGTGAACCAACATTCTTAGCAGTAGACCAAGAAATTGAGTCAATGTAATGACTCCACTTCATATCAGTGAAAAGCATAAGATCAAGAAGGCACAAAGTGTTGCTTCCTGGAGGTTAGCATCAGCCATATTGATGTCAGACAGAAAAAGGTTCTTCATGGTGATTAAATGAAAAAGTTATGTTTTAGAGGAATTAAAATTTATAAGCCGTTCCTTGCCCCAGTTAACCACTGATTGGAGGTCCTTTTCAAGGATGCTGCCAGTTTTACTGAGTAGGAAGTCTGACAAAGACATGAGTAAATAGTTCTGTCATCAGCATAAATACAGAATCGGGAACTGATGACATCAGAAAGGTTATTGAAGATATGAAACAAGATAGGTTCAAGGACAGATCCCTGGGAGACCCTCTTCATTAATGTGAAATTAACTAGAAGCATATTCATTTGTTTTGTTTTACGGCATATCAATAGGTTATTTAATGCAGACAAGATTTTTATTGCTGTGATATTTTTTTTTAAATCTGTAACTGTCAATAATGTATTGCAAATAATAATTTTTTTCTTTTTTTTTCTTTTAAAATGTATTGCTAGTAATAATTTTTTTTCTTTTAAAATGTATTGCTAGTAATAATTTTTTTTTCTTTTAAAATGTATTGCTAGTAATAATTTTTTTTTCTTTTAAAATGTATTGCTAGTAATAATTTTTTTTTCTTTTAAAATGTATTGCTAGTAATAATTTTTTTTTCTTTTAAAATGTATTGCTAGTAATAATTTTTTTTTCTTTTAAAATGTATTGCTAGTAATAATTTTTTTTTCTTTTAAAATGTATTGCTAGTAATAATTTTTTTTTCTTTTAAAATGTATTGCTAGTAATAATTTTTTTTTCTTTTAAAATGTATTGCTAGTAATCATTTTTTTTTTCTTTTAAAATGTATTGCTAGTAATAATTTTTTACAAAAATTTATTGCTGTCACTGAAACCTGGTTTTTCACTTTCATAGTGTTTCAACCCCAGTTTGGGATTAACTAAATGCCCATAGCTGAAACCCTAACAGGTGCTACCACCCTCCTGATCAGAGGCCTTGCTGTTGGATGTAGTTTGTCGTCTTACCCAGGAGGCAAAGCATGTTTGTTCAATGCAAAATTCATTACATGATTTGTTATGAATGACTGGATTAAAGCCAAATATTCAGAGATACCATGACCTTTGAACTTCTTTAGCTTGCGAATTTTAATGAAACTATTATAATTTTGAATGTTGCTCTTTATCTAAACATTTCAGCTTGTCCACTCTTTACAGCTTTATTCAAATAAGTTTAGCCAACCTGAGCATTTGTTCATCAAATTTATATCATTAAACTTTTTGTTGGCCAATTGAATTTCACTTCTGCAATCTTATCTTTTTTACTACAATTAATAATGAATGACAACGTACATGAAAGAATTTGTTTTTCATAACAATTTCATTGCTCAACTCTGCTTCTCAATAAAAATAAAGGTTGTCTGCTGAAAAACGGTTGATGAGATTCCACATGCTGAGAAAACCATGATAACATTAATTTCCCCTTCCACCCACACACACACACACACACACACACACACACTGATAACCAAAAATTTCACTATGAATTTTATATTTTCCAAAGAAAAACAAGTTTATCAGACAGAAAAGACATTGTTCCTTATCAGTTGTAATACATATTTTGAGTATTTGGCTGAGCTGGAATCTAACAAAATGTTAATGTCTCAAAATTGCAATGGAAGTAAATTTAAGAATATTTTGCCGTAGCAATGTGTTCTCGGAGATAATATATATTCAACAATTAGAAGCCATTCTTTTTTGCCAAATCTCTTCATGAATCACAACAGAATCTATTGATTTATTATCTGTGAACTGCCATGTTTCTTGAGTAACACAGTGAGGAGTGGTTTTTTGTTCTCTTCTCCATTTTCTGTCTTTCTCCTTCACTGGCTACCATTCAAGGCGAGACTGTCCATAGCTGAAGTGAAAAGAAACTGATTCAAGCCTTTTTCTAAATTAAATGCAATAGATAATGCTGGAATTTGAACTTGGCTTGCCAGTTTCACTTCCCATGGTGTTATTCATGACACTACCTAAGGGTTTGGGTTTCATTATTTAATTTTACTTATTTCAGGATTCTCCTTATTTTTTTATTTTTTTTGGTGAGCTTTAACCAGTTCATTGTCTGTGCGTCTTCAGTAATTTACCCAAGTGCACACTCACCCAATTTCTTTTGGGTCAACTACTGTGACCTGTGAGTGATTTTGTCAAAATCTGACAGCAGGATGGAGCATTCTTAGCTAAAAATCTGTGGCTTATGGTATGCAGCAGCCTCCAATCCTCGCTATTTTGTGTCACTAACATAACATCAAGCTGAAATGTAATCCTTAATTTTTGTAAAGTGGGTGGCCATGGTTAAATGTAAGCACATGGCAAAACTGCCCAACAAACATTGTTGACAATGACAAAGTTTGCACTAAGCAATAACAAGAATAGAAAAGAACAGAACTGGACAAAAATAATATAAAGCAAGTAAATGATATATGCAAGGCAGTAATAAGGCAAAGCAACACTAAAATGGTAAAAAGTATAGCAGTCTGATTTCTAGACAAGACAGACCAGGACTGAGTCATATGAAACAAAGAACTGACATATTTTACTGGCTGGGAAGAAATCCCAGCATGTGTTTGTATGTTTCTAGCTATAAATTGAGGAGGGGGAAGTATTTTGCAGTCATTCCCACCAAGATTTGAACCAACAGGTTTTATTAGACAAAATTATTTGAAGATACTGTGTTTGGCTAATATGTGCAAATTAGACGTGCCACTTATGCCTCTCATTTCTACCAAAAGATGATGCAGTTTTGTTGACAATGTAAGTCACAACTATAGTTTGCTTAAATAGTCTATGGTTGAAGCAGTGTGGGAGATGACATACAAAATTTTAAAGAAGCTTAAAAAGAGAAAGAAAAAAGTACATATAATATATACAAAATTATGATACAGAAGGCAAGTTAAACCAAGAATACAAGAAAGAAATTACACACAAAGAGGTGGAGTGAAAAAAGTTTTATTTCTTTTTCTTATATTTTTTATCTACCTCTTTACAGTGAATTAATTGTTTGTTATACTTTTTTTTCCTAGACTTTCTTTTATTTTTAAATCATTTCACACCAAGTAAGGAAATAAAATCACTAAGACACAAGGGATTATTGAGTGTTAGAAAATGAGAAAAACAAAATCAATTTGTCACAAAAAATACATAGGAGAAACCTCAAGAAATCTAAATAAAAGATTATATGAACACAAAAGGGACATTTTACAAAATAATGCATCAAAAGCATTTGTTTCCCCACTGTAAGAAGATATAGCACAACTTTGAGATTAAAAATGCTACCATGATCAAAGGAGAAAATAATTCACTATGACATAAATGTCTAGAGAGTCCCTTAATTGCAAGGTCATTTACGGTATATTTGACTATTCCTGACAGATCTTCTAATATCACAGTGTGGAATGCTGACTTACAAAATTGATGGAAAGAAAAACACTCTAAATGAATCGCCTGAAAAAAAAAAAAAAAATTCCCCAGTACCCCTTTGCCATGTGCATATGTAGTACTACTAACGTAACAAAATTAGTCTGATGAAGTTCTGAAGGATGAAACGCATTACATCTTATATATATATATATATATATATATATATATATATATATATATATATATATATATTTTTTTGTCATCCACAGACAGACTGTTTCGCTATTATATATATATATATATATATATATATATATATATATATATATATATATATATATATATATATATGATAGAAATTGTTAGGAGGGTTTGACAATTATAATTAAGTAATTCATTGAGTCTGAAAGAAACCTCAACAGAATGCAGAAAGTACTGGACGGCCGTTTTTTTCAGACTCAATGAATACTTAATTATAATTATCAAATCCTCCTAACAATTTCTATCATGTGTACATCATTGCTTGATCCGGCTTCTAATGCTTCAGTTTGAGCAGCTTGGTGATAGTAGTCGTGGCTCCTGGGGGAACAGTCCTATGGTTACAGAGAATTTCAGTTGAGTTCCACCACGGAATATGTGAGCGAGCGGCGCTATATTGAGTCTGATTTGCTACCTCTTCATCATCGAGGCCTGTTGGAACAGTTGGTATGATGTTTGCTTGATAACTATCAGGGTTTCAATTCTCGGTAGTGGATGCGCACTGCTGATAAGTCCTAAATATAGGACAAAACGGCCGTCTAGTGCTTTCTGCATTCTGTTGAGGTTTCTTTCAGACTCAATGAATTAATTATACATATATATATATATATATATATATATATATATATATATATATATATATATATATGTATGTATGTATGTATATTTTACACACACACTAAAATATACTGTGTGTATTTTAGTCCTGTTTGACACAGATTGACCTTCAACTCTGTCGTACATGCACATGAAGTTATAACATTCTTGCTCACTTCACGTTTATAGCAGTACTTGGAAGGAAAGTGTGTAGAGTGTGGTCATCTCACACCACACCAGACATTCTACCAGTGACCATGGTTTCTGCAGCATTTTTTTTGTGTAGGACAACATTCCCCAGTTTCAACAACCACCATATTGCCCAGATCTTGACCCTTGTGACTTCTTCCTCTTCAAACTTCAAAACCCACTTGAAAGGAACAAGATTTCAAGACATTGAAAAAATCCAAGAGAATGCAAGGAGGCAGCTGCACACTATTCCAAAATGAAAAAAAAGGTGTTCCAGGAATACTTACATCAATGGAAACAATGCTGGATAAAGTGTGGGGCTTCAGAAGGGGGAATTCTTCAAAGAAAAGGTGTTGTAGTTTTATTTTTATAGCACCAGTCTCAATAATTTTTGATCAAAACGTGTGTGTGTATATGTACACACACACCCCATCACTAACAGTCTATTGTATATGACGATTTCATAATGACATGTTTTGAATGCCCAACCTGCACTAGGGCTTGCAAGTCCAGGTTGGGCCTAACAAGGCATATGAAAGGGCACATTGGAAGTGATGATGATCTAAGTTTCCTTCCACCACCTGGAGATGATTTGATATTCCACATATGTGACAAGAAATGCCGATTGAGGTTTGGCTTTATGAGCCACTGTTGTTCACACAACAGCTGAATCCAGTGTTGTGGGTGGGGGAGTTTAAGTGAAGGGCTGGACATGTCAGTAATGGCTATATTCGTTTAGCGAGTCATCATACACCATACACAAATATATATATGTGTGTGTGTGTGTGTGTGTGTGTGTGTGTGTGTGTGTGTGTGTGTGTGTGACGATTGCAAAAGCGTGAAACCCAGGGTCATTTCCTCTGACTTCCATAAAAACACCAATACATGCAACCCTATATAAATCCAAAATTTTAAAAATTAATCAGTTTGTCTGATCATTGCAAAAGTGTGAAACCCAGGGTCACCAACTCACATCAATCCAACTAAATATATATTGTGGGTGGGGGAGTTTAAGTGAAAGGCTGGACATGTTAGTGATGGCTATATTCTACACCCTATTATATATATACCCACAATAAGCTATATAAACAAATTTTTACTACGTTAATAAAAAAACAAATAAATGACTTCCGGTAAAATAACCGCCAAAATAGACTACCCACAATGCACCACTAAACCCGTATATATAAATAGCTGAGAAAAATAACAGCACTCATGGCCTGACGATTGCATCTAGCATGAAACAGACTGTCGCCTCTAAGTGTTGACTTCTGTGTTCACTTTTATATTTACACATGCTCTATCTCTTATATTGAGCACTTTATCCCATAAATGTAGCACACTTTAAGACTATATTTCTTCATATATATATGTGTGTGTGTGTGTGTCTCTCTCTCTCATATATATATATATATATATATATATATATGACGATTTCAAAAGCGTGAAACCCAGGGTCATTTCCTCCCACTTCTATAAGAACACTAATACATGTAACCCTATATAAATCCAAAATTTAAAAAATTAATCAATTTGTCTGATCATCACAAAAGTGTGAAATGCAGGGTCACAAACTCACATCAATCCAACTATATATATATATATATATATATATATATATATATATATTGGACATAGTGCTGGTGTTAAAATAGTGTCTGATGTAATATAACAAACCAATTAAGTATATATTAATAAATATACATATTATTCCTGATAAGGTAGCAGGACTGAGTTTCATGCACAGCACAATCCTCAGGTGCTGGATAGAAACTGATCATTAGATAATTTAAATTTTAATATGAAATATCTGATTAACACAATGCTGGCACAGTCTATATATTATAATGGAATTACTTGTTTTTAAAAAAAAAAAAAATTGTCTTTACAATAGACGGAATTTATATTTAAAATAGACACGGATTAGAAACTCCGAGTCATGTTACCAGTGAGGAATTATATATACCTTGAGACATGCCAGTTGACTATGAAGTAACTCCTTTTCATTGTTAGACATGAATGCAAAATGTCAAAAGTGGCTATTTACAGATAAGATAATGTCCAGAAAATGTTTCCGATTTAGACATAATAAAAAGGAAAACTTGTAGAAGAAATTTTCTTCTTCCTTTCCAGTACTTTTCTTTGCATAAATCAAATTGGAATCAATAGGAAATTGACTCGAGTCAAATGTTGATTCTCTTACATGATTAATTCTTTTTCAACCATTCTGGTCTCTCCTACCTTCATTTGATTATGATGAAACTTTACTAACTCTTCTAACAAAGTGAGACATTTTTCTGTAGGATAAAATATCTGATTACCAAAACTAAAAAAAAAGTTTTGTGTTGGTGTCTATGGTAGCATGAATGTAACACATTAAGATGCGAAAACACTGTTTTTTGACTTTGTTATTTGAAACAGTTCTTTGAGAAATCTATAATTTAAAAAATTCAAAATTCAAAATTGGATTTTATATTGGTATTAATGTGTTTAATAATTTTGTACTTTTTTTTCCTATTCACCAAAAATAAACTCAGTCAGATTTAATAGCAAGAAAAATTCAAATTTTAGTAAATTATTTACTCATTATTGCTAATTTCTTGTAAAATATTAAAATGTTGCCACGTGAATTAATGGTCTTTGGAACAAAAAAAATTCTTACATGGTCAGATTGCTAATTTGACATCCAAGATGGACTGCCTTATAGGCGTAAAAGGGCCGATTAACCTACTCTTTAACCATAACTGTTGAGAAAATTACATTTTTGCATTTCCCAGTCTTTAGTAAAAAAAAAAAAAAATACGAAATGACCTAACCAGAGATTGAAACCACTTTGGCAATTTCATTCTCCATGCTGTTGAACAGTACACCCTTGTGATTAACTAATGCTAGCTCCTCTTGCTGCAGTGTCTGTTACACATGTTCCAAATACTCCAAGTGCAGGTAAACAATGATGGTTCGAGCCATTGGTAGCAGTTCCTAGTGCACCACTTGTTGACTAGTCCACCAGAAGTATGATCTTGCATAGATATAATTGTACTCTTGTGGTAGGAGGCACAGGGTCTCACTTGGGAGTGTCATACAGAACCCACTTTCCTTGCACTCAATCAAGTCTGGGTACTTTGTGGAGCTGAGAAAGCAACGAGAAACAGGCTGTCACTCATTGTTGCTTGTTAGCTTCCGACAGTGTATAGGTTCACCACTTGCTCAACTTGTACACATTCCTCTTCTGTGTTGCCTCTTAAACCTGGGAGACATTCAGGGACTTATCATCCAGGACCTGGAACAAGCCACTGCAGGAATAACCACAAAAGGGGAGATCTCGAGACCTGAACTTCTGGAAACGATGCCTGGCAGTGTGTTCACTCACAACATTATTCCAAAAGGACTGACATATTTAACAACTTGATGCAGCTATGCAAGTTGAAGTTATAAAGCAGACAACCAAGAATGAGAGCTGCCATTCGACACCATATTTCCTCACAGCTGCTCAGAGCTATGACTGATGTGCGTGTGCACAAAGCACATGCATTGGTCAAGAGTAGTACTCCCATGCCACTGTTTTCCTGACATGTGATGCAGTAATTTGTCTATCAGTGATCACCTTTTCCCATTACAACCTAATAAAAAAAGGCAAGGACTTTTTCAGCGATATAGACTGAGACAGATGCTTGAATGGATGGATATGAACAGGCCGAGACCGAGGCGCGGAGGGATGGATATGAACAGGCCGAGACCGAGGCGCGGAGGGATGGATATGAACAGGCCGAGACCGAGGCGCGGAGGGATGGATATGAACAGGCCGAGGCGCGGAGGGATGGATATGAACAGGCCGAGACCGAGGAGGGATGGATATGAACAGGCCGAGACCGAGGCGCGGAGGGATGGATATGAACAGGCCGAGACCGAGGCGCGGAGGGATGGATATGAACAGGCCGAGACCGAGGCGCGGAGCGATGGATATGAACAGGCCGAGACCGAGGCGCGGAGGGATGGATATGAACAGGCCGAGACCGAGGCGCGGAGGGATGGATATGAACAGGCCGAGACCGCAGGATGGATATGAACAGGCCGAGAACGAGGCATGGAGGGATGGATATGAACAGGCCGATATAGTTGGATGGATGGATATGAACAGACTGATCCATCGATAGATATGAACAGATTGAGATGTAAGTGATTAGCCAAAATACTCACTCAGAGTCTCTATTTTGTTATGATAATGAAAGAACATGTCAGCCTACCTAACAGTGAGATGCTGGAGGGAATGGACCCATGCATTTCCCAGGGGTACCAGTGCAGAATGAAGAATCAAATAGCCTCAACTGAAATATGAATTCACTTAACTAATTCCATGCTGATAAAGCACAACATTAGTCTGCAGGGTAAAATCTATAATAATAGAATTACTTGTTACTTTTAACAGAGTCCACTTGCCTTATTACTGCAGATAATGAGTTCTTGCCTCAATTAATATTTATTCAATAAGTATGTTTAATTTTTTTGATGACAGTGTTTTCTACTTTATATTCCTCACTTAAGTAATTCACATTGATTCATTTCCTTATTTTGAACAACCAACACATTTCTTTTGTGATGAGACAGTTCTTTGTTTTAAGTCTCTAAGGATACTAATAAGGAAGCCTTCAATTTGCTAAGCAAAATATTAAGAAAGCAAGAAAATTTCATTAGAAACAAAGAAAAAAAACATGGAACTGCTATGTCCTATCAATCCTCCAATATGGTAGTGAAATGCTAGATAATTTTCTCACAGATGAAGAGGAAACTTGAGGCAACAAAATACGGTTCTACAGAAGGATGCTGAGAATATCATGGACAGGACATGTGAGCAGCAGCAAAATTTTTGGCAAAAATGGAAAAAAGGCATTCATACTTAATTTCCAGGACATTTAAGGAAAGAAGGCCTAGAAAATTTGTAACTCACAGGATGTGATGAAAGTGAGGCACAGTGAGTAAATTACCATACAAGCTTGTGCAAATGGATGGCAGAACAGGGAGCATGAGGGATAGATAAAAAAAAAACAAATACATCTTAGAACTACAAAGGATAAGAAGTTAGGGAGAGCCATAAGCAAACTACTTACTCAGCATGTGTAAATGGATGGCAGAACAGGGAGTGAGAGATAAATAAATACAGCTTAGAAGTACAAAGGATAGGAAATTGTGGAGAGCCATAATCAACCTACTTAATCAGCTCTTATAAAGGGGTGGTAGAACAGAGAGCAGGATAGAGTTAAGAGACAAATACTGCTTAGAGCTATAAAGGACAGGAAGTTGTGGAGAGTTATGATTGCCTACATCGTGAAAGGACATGGCACAAAAGGATGGTATATGATATCTAATAAACATTTATTTTGTGTTGCTCTGTATTTTATACTAAAATGCAAAGTGAACTTTTTGGTGCTTTAGGCTACAAAATAAAAAGTTAAAAAATGAACAGTACTTCAGTTAAATAATGATGTCTAGAAAAGAGTTAATAAAACAAAAGCTGGCTTGATAACTATTTTTTATCAGTTATACTAGTTCCCACTCCCCCATACCTGTCTTTCCATTTAGCTTTGATATCAACTGTTAATAGTCAGCCATAATGTGCTTTAGTAACTACTTATTTGATAGAAGCAGCAACTAATGATTTCTCATGTACGAATTCATAAAAATACAAGAGACTCATCAAAAGGTGTTCCTTGCTCTTCTCTTCATTGTCCTTCATTGCTTTACAACTTGCACATCTTGTTTTATTTCACATGATTTAAACAATTTGCAATGGAGAAAACAGGAAAAACTCCTGACAACTCAAAAAGAGAAGTTCAGAAAAGCAAGCAATTCACAGCAACAGTGAGTGACAAACAAAAAAAAGCAAGCAATTCACACAAAATTGCTTTCTTCTTTTTGTTTGTCACTCACTGTTGCTTCAAAGTCATCAGACTTATGTCAGTTGGGGATGGATGGTTGTGAGTTATATCTGAAAACAGGCAAATCAGTTAAGACATTGTCTGACAGGTAGTTCCTTCACTATAAAAAAAAAAAATGTCGTTGTGCAGAGCCCTAGCAAAAATAGGCATAGTGGGGGCAGTTAGGGCAAGAGTGCTGAAGGACATTACCAATGCAGTTCTAACTGCATCAAAATGGATTTGGCTTAAGGGATCAGAGCCATGGAAGAAATAGTGAGGACATTAAGGGAAATCTCAGAATCATAATTAGGAGACGTGTTACACGTTTTAAGGGAATATTAAGACAATATATTAAGTTAGGGTAGTTGAACTGTTATGAATAGGTGTTGAGAATCATTGGTATATGTGGGGAGGGATGAATACAAATTATTTTTTTTTAACTTTGCTTTTCGGTTACTGATTGTCATTATTATTTTTATTTTTTTGTTAGCACTTACTCGCGGTTTTATTTCAATATGTAAGCCTAATTGCAGATTTATTATGAATGGAATGGGGGGAGAAAGTTATAGCTTTGTAGTGATAATAGTCTGGAAATTTAGGGAGTTGATGCTAGTACTAATTGAGTAGATTTATTTTGAGAAATATGTATTAGATGGAAATATGTGTATAGGTTACTTAATTGAGTAGATAGCATAATTATTTATTTATTAGGCCATCAAATTATTTTAGTCGGTAAATGACAAAATGTGTATTGTACAGGGTTTTTTTTTTACCCAATAGAATAGCGAATTTCTTTTGTGAAAGTGCTAGTTTAGGATAGTTTTGAGTTGGGTATGAGTGTAGGTTTAGTTAAAGATTTAGTATCGCTATGGGATTAGTATTTAAAAGGTAAAACATGGACTTAAACAATGCAATAAAGATACCAGCTCACCTTGGAATGGATTCCAGAAATAGTAAACCGGATGTAATAAAAAGATACCATTATATAGAAGAGGAGTGTGAAAAGCCCTGTTTTCATTGGCTGACGCTGACTGACATATGTTGATAAGAATGGTCAAAGTCTGGCCTTCCTAGTTATTATGATCACTGTTTTTTGCAATGTCATGGTGCGTAGCACGACGCTTTTAAGGTCAGGGTTGATGTTGGAGCCAATATGATGCAAAACCCGAAATCGGTGATGAGAACAGTGCATCACTGAAGACCACCATTGATGCATCTAAATTGTATGATTTAACTTGGGTAAATGAAGCTCTTCTTTGCAAAAAAATGATTTCTCTGTCCATTTATTTCACTTGCCATTGCATACGGCTTTTCCTTGAATTCGTAAGTTCACATGTGTTTAAATAGACTTTTGAATGATTGTCTCAATTTCATTCACAAAGCCACCCATGATATAGTTTTCACTCATTTTCCAAAAGGTGCCACATAGTGAGATCAGCACTCTAGATCATGTAAAAATTTCCAGTTCAACTTATCAAAATGCTAATAAAGTATTATATGTGTGTGTGAGTATATATATATATATATATATTATATATACATCTAAGTATAGGATTGGTGTATACGGAATAAATTCCAATAACCAACAAATACTATTAAAAGAATGCTCAATACAGAGTAGAGCAAATATAATTATTTATTTGAAAATTATAAATATATTATAAAATCACTACAAAAATAGCCATTTTGTTTCAACACTTCTGGTGTCTTACCAAGTGATGATGTTGAATGTAGAATTCTAAATTCAAATCATCACTTGATACGACACCAGAAGTGTTGAAACAAAATGGCTATTTTTGTAGTGATTTTATAATATATTTATGTTATAATTTTCAAATAAATAATTATTTATATATATATATATATATATATATATATATATATATATATATATATATATACAAGGTACTGTGATTAAACTTTTACTTAATTTTTACCATCTTCATACAAGTGGGTACAAAGTGTGTAAAAATTTTCCAAAAGTTCTGCATATCTGAGCACTTTCAGCTGTTCTTTAAGCCATTATCAAGGACACTTTTTACTTTTAACTGAATGTATGGATTTTTTTTTTATATATGTGTTTTAAGTGATAGGAATGTTTTATTTTCCAAACACAGTCAGCACGTTTTGGCCATATTCATAGTTAATGTTGCCTAGTGTTGGCATTTCCTTTTTTATTATTAGAGCTTCCATTATTTTTTATCTTTTTTTTTCTAACATATAGAAGAGGTTATTATATTTGTATTTTCTAGTAGTACATTAGTGATGGAATTTCATAGCTTTTTATGTGTGTTTAAATGAGTCCTAATCAAGCTATGTTTGGGTAGGTTTAACATGAGTCATCTAGATAGGCATGTAATAGTATGACCAATATAATTTGAGTTTGGTTTGATCAGGAACACTGTTCTTTCAGGGGCATTTGAACTCATAAATAATATTGGTTCTCTGTAGTTTTGATTATATATACACACAATTTTGAGTATATATATATTTATATTTAGGCAGCATATTTTTATTCAAGCATGCTTGGTTTAAGAAACTAGACATATATTTTTATCTTAATTCTATCAAATTCTCAGATCAATTTCTTAGTGCTTTTACAAAACCGAGTAAGAAAGACGCCGTAGTTTTGGTTATTTCTTTTATTTTCCGCAAGTACTCAGGCAAAAATTACTGTAAATAACAGTTGTGGATTTTTTTGTAAATGCACATGCATGCACTCTGTTATTGTCAATTTATGTTACGGATATTCAGTGAAGTAACTTAGCTCAAGTTTTTTTCTTATTAACATTTTAAAAATACTCAACCTGCAATTTAAAAAAAATTTTTTTAAAAATACCTTTATTTACAATTTGGACATCCCAAAACATTTGCTTTTGTAGACATTTTAAAATGTTGCTGTACTAATAATTCCAGCAAGTCACCCTCTTGATAGTAAAAGAGGAAAATATCTCAGGAACGTTTTGACCAACCTTTCCTCAATGACCAATCATTGATGAAAACAGTTCCTTTTTTTTCCTATCGAGAGAGCAAAATGCAATTTTAAGGGACAAAATGAGAGAAAATGGTGCACAATGACAATATGAAATCATCTTCAATCCAATTTAGAAAATCAATTCAATTTGTAGAATTAAAAATGAACAAAATTGCTAGACAAACCTCAAGAATCACCAGAAATGGATCAAGTGAGGGGGGAAAAAGAAAGATACGGAATGAACAAAACGCCTTTCGCTGTAAAGAATAAGTCTCCTGAGTTTGATGGAACTGCTTCAAGCAATTTTTGAAGCAATATCAAACTCAACATTATTTTCAGACCCTGGTCTGTGTTATCAAAATAGCGGGCGCAGATTTTGTGTTTGCAATTTTTTTATTCCATTTTCTAGGGCTGACATAAAACATTGTTGAGGCAATAGGTGAGCCTATGGCAACACCACGGATTTGTGTATAGGGTTTTCTTAGATGGTTACAGTAAGGAAGGTTAGTTAATACATGTGTGTTGATAATGCCTCTTTGATCAGTCTTATTTTGAGGATTTCTATGAATTCCTGTGAAATTTGTAAATATTTTTCATTGCTCTAAAAATCTGATGCAAAACTGAGTCTTGCATTATTTTGGAATAATCAAATCCAACAATGAGGTAGAAGACATTATATATATATATATATATAGTTAAGTTATACATTTTAGATGCATCAAGGGTGGTCTTCAGCGATGCACTGTTCTCATCGCCGATTTCGGGTTTCGCATCATATCGGCTCCAACAGCAACCCCGACCTGATTCTAGGTGAAACAGGCCGCCTCCTTGAAAGCGTCGTGCTACGCACTGCGACATTGCAAAAAACAGTAATTCCCAAACTAGTAAGGCTGGACTTCAACCGTTCTTATTGGCACATGTCAGTCAGCGTCAGCCAATGAAAACAGGGTTTTTCATACTCCTCTTCTATATAATGGTGTCTTATTACTACATCCGGTTTTTTATTTCCGGAATCCATACCGAGGTAAGCTGGTATCTTTATTACATTGTTTACATCCTTGTTTTACCTTTTAAATACTAATCCCATATCCATCCCAAATCTTTAACTAAAGCTACACTCATATCCAACTCAAAACTAATCTATACTAGAGCTTTCTCAAAATGAATTTGCTAAAAAAAAAAAATAAATAAAAACCTGTATACACGTTTGCAATTTACCGACTAAAAAAATACGATGGCCCACTAAACAATAAATAACTAGATAATTATGCTATCTACTCAATTAAGTAATCTATGCTCATATTTACAATCTGATACATATTCCAAAATAAATCTACTCAATTAGTGCCAGCATCAACTCCCCATTTTTCGACTATCATTACTAAGAAACTATATCTTCCCTCCCGTTCCATTCTTAATAACTGCAATTAGATTCATATATTGAAACAGAACCACGATCAGGCGCTGAAAAAAAAAAATATCAATGCCAATCAGAAACCGAAGAGTCAAGTGGGGACCCCCCCCAAATCCCATCTATAACAGTTCGCCTACCCTAACTTAATATATATATATATATATATATATATACATACATACATACATACGTACGTAAAATTTCAGATATATTCTATCTGTAAAAGGACAATATTAATAAAGACAAAACAATGATATATCTTAGCCAACACATTTTGTGCACTGATGGACTTCATCAAGGCAAATGCAAGGATTTTATTTGTAACAATTATAAATACTTTTTACAAAATACTTGCATTTGCTTTGATAAAGATAAATTTTCCTTTTGTTGCACATGTTTATATACAAAATCAATTATGTCATTAGGTTTTCAAAATTTATATATATATATGGATGTGTGTGTATATGTGTGTGAGTATTTTGTATGTTTATGTCTAAATATATTTACATGTTTATGTATTATGATGTGATTGTGTCTGTCTTGTCATTTGTAAAACTTCTTCCCCTGCCCACATCATCTGAATATAGATTCCTTCAATTGCATCTAAGTTATTTGAATCTCCTTAGATTAGTGTTTGCTCCAACTGAAAATTTGGCTTCTCGACTAAAACAATAAATAAATAAAAAAAATATATGTATATTTTCCTTTGTTCCTTCTTCGAATAATTTTATATTTTAATCTTAATGCAGGGTTAAATTTAAAATTTGTAATTTCTATCTTTTAACTTGATAATTAACAATTAATCAGAATGATTTTTAATTTAGTCTAACATTAAGGAATTAATAAACTGTATGTAAGGTTTGTCGTCAAGTTTTTTGAATTATCATATACTTGTATTTTGATTGGTCATTGTAGCTTACATAACAATGTTTCCCCTACTGAGGGGAGTTTGGTTGGTTTTGAATTTTTTTAAACTCTTTATTCTGCAATCAACATCAGCACTTGGCAAGACACCAGAAGTGTTGAAACAAAATGGTTAACTTTGTAGTGATAACATGTTTATATTATAATTTTTTAATAAATACTATATATATATATATATATATATATATATATATATATATATATATATATAAAAGCTCAAACACTAATATTCCATGGTTATAATTTATTATATTGGAATCATAATCATGATCCAATTCAGACGTACAAATTCAAAAAGTAATTGGAAAATATAACTCTGGGTATAAAAAATAAAACTCTAGAGAGAGGTGTAATAGAAGAAATAAGAACAGGAAGGCCTAAAGGTGAAGGTGGGCTTTAAAATTTAACAGAGAGAAGTTTTAAAGAGAGGAGTTAAATAATGGTTTAAATGAGTGAGATACAGATAAATATGAACTATTTTTCAATGCATAATTCGCTACTGATTCGCTGACCTAAATTAAAATTAAAAAACAGACACCAGAAATGAGTGTATACATTTGTAGTGACACTACGCACAATAAAAAAAATGATATGATCTGAACTTAAAATCCAGAAGATGAGAGAGAGAGAGAGATGGAAAAAAAAGTAAAAACAAAGGACTTTTATAAGAAAACTGATGTGCAATCAAGAAATTTTGACAAAGCAAGTAGCATCACCTACAGGTTACAAATTTAACATAAACATATAAAAATTAATGAATATTTAATCTAGTAAGGACCTACTACTTATATACCCAAAAACACATACACAACAATATATCTATATTTACTCGCACATACACATACGTGCACACACACAGATATATATATATATATATATAGTTTACGAAAAACTAGGTAATCCGTATGGTTATATATATATATATATATACACACACACACACATGCACTCATACACACATACATTTCCACGTCTCAGATACACGGGTCTGTCATTGCTTTGAAATTTTTCATGAAGCAAGGGCGGACTATCATTGTTGTTTTGTCCGTGTGTTGTTTGATCTATAGAAATTGTCATCTTTGATAATGGCTTATGTAAGCCGAAAGCTTAGATTGGATTTAAACATGTATCAATATGGTGTTTTCCTTTCGTCTTTCAATGATAATGTGATTAAGCTTATCAGACAATATGAAAGGGACTTACTTAAAATAAATAGACAAAACTTGTCTATATTATTTAATGAAACATGCATTAATGAAAAATTGCTGCCTAAATATACACACATATACACATATGTGCACATAAACATATATACTATACATAAAACCTTACACACATCCATACATACACACACTCATCTAAACAAATATACAACGTATCTATCTATACATACATACACACACATATACATATATATAAAACACACATACACACACATATATAAGGTAAAAGGTAAAAATACATCTATCCATACATACATTTAACATATAAAAATAGATGGGTAGAATTAAACTAATTAGTATTTAAAAATCTACTGAGGAAGAAAACATTAACAATATTAAAAACCCATGGAGTGATTAACGCATATATATCTCTTAAGTCTATATATATATACCTAGGTATATAAAAATAACAGAAAACTATCAGATTTTGTATATCAGTTATTTAGGAAAACTTTTTACCTACATACCCACATACACATATAACAACACATGAATAAAGTTTAACACAAATTAAATAATCAAAAAATATATAGAGCACCACATAAACACAGACAATGATATATATAGATAATCATAAGAGTCATTCCATTTAAATGTCATGTCCGATGTTAGTAATCCAAGATGGAACTGTTATAGTTAACAACACGATATAAAACCGTGTTTATGTTTTGAATCATTTTTTATGTCTACATTTGGAAATGATCTCACTACGAAGATTCAGCAACTCATCTTGATTTTATCTTTAATAATAATAATTTTTTTCTGCAATGCATAGATCACACCGTGGAAGTTATTAGGGGTTCTCGCTCTTGATAAGAATCTCCATTTGAAATGCGGGTTAGTCCCTTATCCACCAGATCCCAGTAGTGTTTGGATAAAGAAGTTTGATTTTTAAGGTATCGATATTTAAAAGAGCGTCTGTGGTTGTATAGATGCTGCTTCCAATTACCAGCAGATATACCTATGTATCTTTTTTTCTGGTTGATATTTTCTTCGGGGAAGATTGTCAATATATAATATATGTGTGTGTGTGTGTGTGTGTGTGTGTGTGTGTGTGAATTACAATTAATGAAATACAAATGATTTACCTCATACAGATGATCATGTATGAGGTAAATTGTTTGGATCTCATTAATTGTAATTCGGTTATATGCTCTATAATAAAAAATTGTATTGAGCTCTCTTTTGTGGATCAGTTTTAATATTTTATATTAATAGGATCTACTTGGATTACTTACCCACTGATTTTCTTTTATATATATATATATATATATATATATATATATATATATATATACCTACCTACATATGTGTTTGTGTGTGTGGATAGATATGAATAGACAGATATTTTCTCAAAATAATGAAATCCCAAAGAAAAAGCTTTGACACAAACATCCACCAACACACAAAATCACAGACCAAAACAAATCTCACAAAAACTATTTTTTTTTAAAATTCAAATGAAGCAAATCTCTCTAATCCAACAAATCTCCCTAACATAACATCCATGCAGGTGACAAAAAAAGACTCATTAAATAAAATAAAGAATATTCTTTTGTCAGAAAAAAAAAACAAACTGAAAATCTCATTATAAAATCTGTTTTCATATCTTGAGAAGCATCAGCAAATGGAAATGTACAAATGGCCGCTAAAAGTGAAAGACACCTGTTGTTAATGTAATGCAAATAATGAAATAATAATCAAATAATGAAATGAGTTAAAGTTTTACAAGAACCAAAGAATGTTTTCCTTTAATGCCTTTCATTTTATTAATCATTTGTCAAAAGTCAAGATTTAAAGCTGGGATTAACCACAAAAATAAATAAGCTTATTCATCAACTCAGTTGTATTTGGAAGCAAGCTCTTCATTTGGCATTGGCGAACGTTTTCCTTTTCTATCATGCATTTACCTCCCCAAAATGAAGACAATAACGTATTATGTGATTGTGTCTGTCTTGTCATTTGTAAAACTTTTTCCCCTGCCCACATCATCTGAATATAGATTCCTTCAATTGCATCTAAGTTATGATATTTGAATCTCCTTAGATTAGTGTTTGCTCCAACTGAAAATTTGGCTTCTCGACTAAAACAATAAATAAATAAAAAAATATACGTATATTTTCCTTTGTTCCTTCTTCGAATAATTTTATATTTTAAACTTAATGCAGGGTTAAATTTAAAATTTGTAATTTTTATCTTTTAACTTGATAATTAACAATTAATCAGAATGATTTTTAATTTAGTCCAACATTAAGGAATTAATAAACTGTATGTAAGGTTCGTCGTCAAGTTTTTTGAATTATCATATACTTGTATTTTGATTGACTGTAGTTTACGTAACAATGTTTCCCCTACTGAGGGGAGTTTGGTTGGTTTTGAATTTTTTTAAACTCTTTATTCTGCAATCAACATCATCACTTGATAAGACACCAGAAGTGTTGAAACAAAATGGTTAACTTTGTAGTGATAACATGTTTATATTATAATTTTTTAATAAATACTAATATATATATATAATAAAAAGGCTCAAACACTAATATTCCATGGTTATAATTTATTACATTGGAATCATAATCATGATCCAATTCATCAGACCTACAAATTCAAAAAGAAATTGGAAAATATAACTCCGAACATGTAACTTTGATAACCACGTAAGAAAAGATTTATTTTTCGAAAGAGTGTAAATCAAATGTTATCTTATGTAATAGAAATCATTATCAGAGGATATTTAATAACGGGTAAATATCAATAGATGTATGTGGGTATTTTCTCCCACCCCTCACCAGTAGCATGACTCAGAGTTTCATGCACAATGCAATCTTAAGACTTAACACGGCACTTGAAGATTGCATTGTGCATGAAACTCTGAGTCATGCTACCACGATATATATTTATTAGTATATAGTTTATAGCTCTGTCATATTGCATCAAACACTATTTTATTAATACCAGCACTCAATGTATGATATTTTTTATATATATTTTTAGTTAGATTGATGTTAGCTCTATCACTGATATTGAGCACTTTCCAATATGTACCAAGCATAATATATAAATAATATATATAAAAATTACATATATATATATATATTTTCATACACATTTTACACACACACACACATATATATATATATATATATATATATATATATCTGTGATGAAATGAGAATGAAAATATAAATTCTAACGTTCACAGCATTAATTCAAAAGAGGGTTCGATACCAGATAGTAGAGCAATAATTTTTTGGTTCTCACCAGTCAAAGTGCAATTGAAATGCACTGAAACAAAGTTGCATGTTTGTAGTGAGTAAACTCAAACTAGATGAAAAAATTATAATAAATAAAAAAAAAATATATATATATATATATATATATATATATATATATATATATATATATATATATATATATATGACATGTTTTGTTGTATAGTTTATACATGTTTTGTCTACTTATTTTCGATAAGATCCTTTCATACTCATGGATAAGTTTTTTGATGTCATTATTGAAGGATGAGAGAAAATTGGCATGTTGATAGATATTTTTTTTATTTCCAAGCACTTTTGACATAACCATGTCATCATCAAGGTATTGACACCAAAAAGCTTATCCGTGAGTATGAGAGGATCTTATCAAAAATAAGTAGACAGAACATATCCAAAGTATTCAACAAAACATGTCTTAATGAAAACATGCTGCCAAAATATATATGTGTGTGTGTGTGTGCATGAGAGAGAGAAAGAGAGATGGCTGCTACCTTCTATTCAATTATGACAAACTCAAGATATCATTCTCAGACTTAGTTGTGCTTTGAACGGATGTGGCTCTTTAAATTGAACTCACTCTTAAAATATGACACAAAGTCGACAGACATAAGTATACATTTTCTTGTCATTAGGTCTATTTTTTTTACTATTTGCTAGTCTTTTCAGTCTACTTGCAAACTTTTCTGCAAAAGTGTGATGAATTATTAGTACTGAATACCATTTTGTATTTTTGGTTGGCAGTCTGGTAAGGTAACTTAC
>OZ038502.1:97387165-97414665 GCA_964036315.1 Acanthosepion esculentum
CATTTAATATTTGTTGTTTACAAAACAGGGACAACAATTTTATATACAACTTACCAATTGTAATGCTCAATTAGGAATCCAGTTTATCATTCATTTATAAAAAAAAAAAAATTGGAGACAAATTTTTAGAGAATATTTTTTTAGATTAGCATTCATTAGATCTTGAAGCTATGACATTTGTCCAGATAAAAAAAAAAAGAAGCTTTTATAATATAAATACAGTGCAAAGTTGATCCCTGACTTTTTTAAAGTATGACTAAGTAAACCCGTTAACAGAAGTCATTTTCTTACTCTTCATGGGAAAAATGGTAGCTATCTCCTTTCTGTTAAATCGCAATCTTTTTCTTGTAACAATTACTGTTTGTAACTATTTGTGTATGACTATAATTTCTTTTATTTTTAATGTCTGAACAAGATTAAATGTTTTTCTTTTACTCCCTTCATATATTTTTCCTTGGTCTAGGTAATCCTTGTTGAAATCACTCGAGCAAGCAGCAAACCAGGTAGGTCTCTATTGCAATGTGAGTAAGACAATACATCACAATTTCCCCTGAGCCATCAGAGTTCAAGTCACTCAATAATACATCCATCAAGAGAGTTGAGGACTTCAAATATAATGGATCACACATAATAGATTCTCAAAAAGACTTCAACATCTGCAAAGCTCTTGCATGGGATGCATGTAACAAACTTGACAAGATTTGGCACTTGAATCTTCCATCCTCTTTAAAAGTCCAAACACAGATTGAACCAGAAACTTGAACATTATCTGTTTATCTTGAAAGACATCTGGCTGGAACATATACAAATCCACTTAGAAAAATCAAGAACATCAGAGATCACATTCAATGCTTTACACAATTTACGGAGAACGGAGACCAATCTCTCTTAAGCTGAAACAAAAGCAACTGCAGTTTGCTGGCCACTGCCACTAAGTTGAAGGGGAGGACATCTCATCCATACTTCTATGGCATCCTTCTGGCGGTGTCTTCTCATGAAAGTTGACTTTCCCCAGACACCATGGCTCAGGACTCAAAGTTGGACATTGGGAATCTGGGGACGACAAGGCAGGACCGAGCAGTGTGGAAAGGGACTGTTAACGGAGTTCTGACCAACTACAGGGAGTATTTACATTAGTCGGACTATTGTCCTCATCTTTGTCGCCATATTTGTCACAACGTTTCGGCCGTTGTACGCTCCGGCCTTCTTCAGGTGGTTGGAATTTCGAACTGAACCCTTTTTTTCGATCACTGGGGTAGACTGTTCTAGTTCCACGAGCCATGTTTGATGGATGTCAGTTATCAGTTATCTCCTGCTAATTTTCCCTTTGAAAGTTCTCCACTGCTTTAACCGGGTATTGAACTCACACTCTTTGGGTCTGTCACTGGATCTAACCAACGCCTTTATCCACTGTGCCATGTGTCCTTGAGGACACAGTGGATAAACATGGCGACAAAGATGAGGACAATAGTCAGACTAATGTAAATACTGTACATAATACCTCATCTCAGAAATATAGACAAACTACAGGGAGGTCAAAGGATTATGAAGCTTCACCCACTTTACTGTGTAGGTAAGTTTGCTTTTGGCCTTTTTTCTTACTTTTTAATTCAGGCTGTATCTGGATAAGGGTTCTAGATTTTGTTAAGGTGTCTGTTGGTTCCATCAATGGTCTTTGTTTTTCATTATATATATATATATATATATATATATATAAACATGAATGCCAATGTTGCTGAAAATGAACCTTGATGATAAATAAGTTTTTTTTAACAACTAAGATTAAAGTTATTACCTGCATATTCTTCAATTTTCATCTAAAAACATTCTTAAACCGAAAACATTTATTTGCTTCATTTTGATCTCAACTTTTACCCAACAGAGACAGATATGTGAACTAGTACATATATGGTCATGTATACTAGCTACTTTGTCCTATTTCACTTAGCATGATAGATATCAAAAGAATGAGTTACCATAAAAGAAACATTGAAGTTGGTTGCATTCAATTTGATAAGATTTGTACCAAAATAATAAAACCAGTACCAACTTGTACCAAAATAATAAAACCAGTACCAACTTGTACCAAAATAATAAAACCAGTACCAACTTGTACCAAAATAATAAAACCAGTACCAACTTGTACCAAAATAATAAAACCAGTACCAACTTGTACCAAAATAATAAAACCAGTACTAACTTACTTTGCAGGGCATGGGGAGTGACTATGCATTAAAAAAGTGTATCAACCAGGCACCATGTTCACAGAAGTTGGACACATGCATTCAAATAATTATTACCAAGAACAACAGTGACTTGTGACCAAAGACATGCATGGAAATAATTCATTATAAAAAATGATATTGAGAAGGGAAGAAAAGTTTTTTAGACTTTCTCAGTTGTATCTGTTGGGAGAGAAAATTGTTGGTCTAATTTTTTTTCCAGACAGACATTGTATTATTAACTGTTTTGGATAAAGTGAGAATTAATTAGTGGGTCAGGAAAAGTGCTGACTGACTTTACATTTGGGGATTGAAGAACTTTGCTGGACTGATGGGACATATTGCTAAATTTAAACTATAAGAAGATTGTGTTACAACAGTGTTTCAAATGAGGAGAACCTATCTTGAAAATCAACATTCAATACATTGGATTTTACCTGGGACTGAACTAAAAACACAGATTACAAAATATACAACTGATATTAGGCAAAAGACATTGACAAAATTTATCACACAGAATAAATTCAAAGAGAGCTGATGCATAAAAGGCCAGATTAAGAAAAGGTAAAGCTTTTTTACTCTATCATTAAAATCTATCATTTCTTTATGTGGTTGCATTTTACTGCAAAATGCAATCAGAATGACATTTAAAATAGCTTTTTCTGATCGACAAGTCTCAATAAAACCAGAAAATAAAAAAATTAAATTTTACGATTCCTGTAATGTAAAATAAACCATATGATATACACATCTGGAAAGTAAATGATTGGCACTGATACAATTTCTAGCCAATCAGGAAATAAATTCTTTTCTCTCTTTTTCTTAGTTCAAAGTAACTGCTGTAAATTAAGAATTTAGAAAAATCAGGGAAAAGCTAATAAAAAATAACATTCTTTGTTCATTTCCTCTCTCTCTCTCTCTATATATATATATATATATATATATATATATATATATATATATATATATATATATATAAAAAACAAACATGCCCTGTATTTAATGCTATACACAGGATTGGATCTATAAATAGAATGAAATATATTAATTTATCTATACACATATCTGATTGCATACACATATGATGGTACTGAAAAGATATTTGGTAAGATTTTGAAAATGGGCCAGGCTGAAATCTTTCCACCCTGTCATCATGGCCATGATTTTTGTTGAGGCAGAAGCAAGATTAAGCTTATATATATATATATATATATATATATATATATATATATATAAAAATATAGTCTTAAAGTGTGCTATATTTATGGGATAAAGTGCTCAATATCAGAGATAGAGCGTGTGTAAATATAAAAGTGAACATAGAAGTCAACACTTAGAGGCGACAGTCTGTTTCATGCTAGTGCAATCGTCAGGCAGCTCTGACGATTGGACTAGCATGAAACAGACTGTCGCCTCTAAGTGTTGACTTCTATGTTCACTTTTATATATATATATATATATATATATATATATATATATATATATATATAGTATTGTGACAGCAGATCATTATTCAAACATATATTGTTAAATATAACAGACAACGAATGTCTATTATGTTTGATCATGAGCCATTCTAAACTTTGTATATTTGCTTTATTTTCACCTGAAATTAAAGCAAATATACAGAGTTTAGGACACACACACACACACACACATATATATATATATATATATATATATATATATATATATATATATATATATATATATAGTGAGAGAGAGAGTGCATATATAAAGCATGATCTGATGATAGATTATGGTGTGAAATTGTTAGTCAAAATGCACTTTTATGTCTACACAGTATTTATATATAATGACAAAATTTATAAGATGTGTCTGTCTATATTTCCGAGATGAGGTATTATGTACATTATTTATATTATTCGGACTATTGTCCTCATCTTTGTCGCTATATTTATTACGTTTCGGCCATTGTACTTTCTGGCCTTCTTCAGGTGGTTGGAATGTTGAACTGAACCCTTTATTTTGCTCACTGGGGTAGACTTCTGGTTCCACATGCCATGTTTAATGGATGTCAGTTACCAGTTATCTCCTTTAATTCCCCTCTCCAAGTTCTCCACTGCCTTAACCAGGTATTGAACTCGCACTATTTGGGTCCTGTCACTGGATTTAACTAACACCTTTATCCACTGTGCCATGTGTCCTTAAGTGGATAAAGGTATTGGTTAAATCCGGTGGAGAATTTGGAGAAGTGAATTAACAGGAGATAACTGACATCCATTAGATACGGCATGTGGAACAAGAACAGTCTACTCCAGTGAGTGAAATAAAGGTTTCAGTTTGACATTCCAACTACCTGATGAAGGCCGGAGAGTACAACAGCCAAAACGTTGTGATAAATATGGCATAAAAGTCTAGATGCTTCGTCAAAATCTTTTGAGCATCAAATAAAACTAAGCCTGACATAGTTAGAGTGAGTGGCCATGGTTAAATGTAAATAAATGGCAGAATTGCCCAACAAACAAAATTGACAAAGTTTGCAATAAATAATAATAAAAAGCAAAGAACAAGGTAGAAATATAATAATATAAGGTAAGCAAATAATATATGCAAGACAAAGTAACAGTAATACGGCAAAACAACAATAGTATGGCAAAAAGTTCATAAACAAAGAATTAGTGTTGAGACATGAGAATAAATTCAGATAAATGACGATGATGTTCTGATTCCAAGATGAGACAGACCTGGACTGAGCTTTCATAATACAAGAACTGGCCTATTTTATTGGCAAGGAAGAAATCCCAGCATGCATTTCTGTGCTTCTGCCTACATATTGGGGGGGAAGTGTTTTGCAGTCATTCCCACCAAGAGTGAAAGAAAATGTTCATAATTAAACATTTAATTATTAGATTAAAAATAAAATCCCTGGTAGGTGGTTACAGCAATGTTCACTAAGTGCTGTTAATCTGTTTGAAGTTGATAGCTCAATGTGAGTGTGTCTGCTGTTAAATGAATTACCCAGTGAATGTCATTTGGAGTAAACTTGTAGAAGTTTGTACAGCCTGGCTCAATTATAATTGCAAGACTTTTTTTTTTTTATCATCAAGGAAAACTTGATGGATTAGTTGCAATGGCAAAAATTGTCTGTTTCAAGCTGTTTTTTCTTTAGATTACCTTGCATTATTTGCTCTGATTATTAACCAATGGAGTCAGTAAAAAAGAAATTGGTGTGCAAACAATAAGTTCAATCGCAAATCAGTGTTCGAAAAGTTCAAAAGGCAAAGTGGTTGTAAACAGTCCAGGAGGCAAATTAATACCGAAAACGGGTCAAAAATCCAACCCCTTCCACTTGCAACAGAGGAAACTCACTTCTGCTCATCAAGTTCAAAAATCATTCTCCCCTCATTAATCAAAGGAAACAGAGCAAATTTTTCTGATTGGCCACACCAGTTAGGGAGGAAAGAACATTAACATAATTCTTCTGATACTTAAAGTGGCAGGATTTTGCTAACAATTTTCTTTATTTTTTCTTCCGCAGATGACACACAAGACACAAACTCTTTTTTGAGGTTGGAGATTTTCTTTTTCATTACATGGTCATGTGGTATTTCATAGTCTAGTTCTCTCCTGTTGTCACTACGGAAATGTTGATTTGCTTATCCCATTTGTCTTAACTACCCAGTTAGAATCCATGTCGTAAATGAATAGTAATTATACCAAAATTACCACTTCCCTTATATTTGTACAAGTTGGCTCCAAAGCCACTTTTACAAATTGGTGCAGGTTTCAAATTGTGTTCCTCTGATTGGTTCAAAATAAACCCAGAGAAAGTTCTTTTCTTCCAGAACATTCTTTTTTTTATTACCAAAACCAGATACAGCATCACCATAATCAGGGTGAGAAATATTTATCGAAATATCTGTTAACAAAATAAATTTTAATATTAGTTTTATGATTTTAGATTACTTCTTTTTCTCCTTCTAACCTGTGTTATTCACCTTGGATTTCCATAGTGTCTCCTTCCCACAGCAGTTGAGCTACAACTGTACGAGACTGCATGTTACAAAACCCCAACTGGAAGTGAAAGGGAGCAAAAGAAACAAGTTGCTAAATAGGAGTTAGGAGTACTTTAAAAATTTTCAGGCAACAAAACATCCCATGTGACTAATGCAAGGTTAAAGGAAAATCCTTTCGAGAGTAGATTACACTAAATGTATTTTTAAAGATAGTTACATAATAAATCAATATTAAACCATTATTGGCATTTGAATTAATTCTTTATATTTCTTTCAAAATCTAAGTTTTCAACTCTTTCTACAGATTTAAACCAAAGGGTAGTTAAAATTTTAGATAATTTAAAATTTAACATGTGTAGTAATTTAACTAGAAATTATTAGATATTTTTTTTGACATAGTATACTAAAGCAAATCTTTAACAAGAAAAATATCTTAAAGAATTAGCTTTCAAGTTTAGTAATTTAATTCAGCCTTTCAGGCAAATGTATTCATAAGGCCGCATTTATAAAACCTTAATATTAGGGTTTTCGCAATAACTGGGCAGCACTAGAGATAAGAACTAGATGAGATATCCCTAGACATGGACAATAGAACAAGAACAGCCTACCCCAAAAGATTAAACAATGGGCTCAATTCAGAATTACCTGTAGATTGCCTGGATTGACATACCTGATGAAGGCTGAGTGGCCAAAACATGAAAACAACAAAGATGAGGAAAATAGTCTACATGTAAAAAATAATTCCTTATTCCAGAAATGTAGAAGGAAATTAGGGTTTTTGCATGTCATTAAACTGGTGTTTATTTTTTTTAAATTTATTTGAGTCATTTATCCTGGAAAGACACAAATACACAGTTAATTTATATCTATTCGGAGAAAAGGCAAACAAATACATAAAAACTGAGAAAAGACTGACGGTCTTTAAGAAAATCAATTCAACTTGTATTTTCATGAGACATTTTTAAAAACTCATAACAGAAAAAGGAAGAAAAAGCAATGTGAGCATTAAAGAAAGTCAGAAGATGAGTCGATTACCAATTCTTTGCTTGACCAGTGAGTGGTCAAAATTATTTGGCTATACAAGACAAATACAGAGACACAAAGACAAATTACCTTGTCAAGATTTTAGTCAGAAGAGAAAAAGAAACGTGATTGGGTTTGCAACTGTTTATCCTCATTTTAGACATTGCAGAATTCTCTTGTCATGGGAAGAAACCAAATTGGTTTAATTTAAAATTCAGAAAGTCAAGCCAGAAAGCAAAACTAAACTGACTATTAAAAAGCAGCAAGAAATCTGAGAAAATTACTTCCAAGTTAACTTTATATTATACTATAAATCTCTCAAATGACAGATTAAAAAAAAAATTCTGAAAAACTTTATTGTATATGCATGTAGTTCCACATTAATTTTGTCCTTGTGTCAAACCTATGACTATTTTGAGGGTTAGCTTCCAAAGTTTCTGGTTCAAAAACTAAGTTTCCAGAGAATACCAATCATCCTAAGTGACACTATCTCGTTTAATCTCCAAAATATGGCATAGACGAGATGACAGAGATTTTCTTGATCAATATCACAGATATCACAATATCACAGCTACAAAGACATTGCAGCTAAAACAGCCAGGTTTCACTAACAGAGACAACACCAAGACAAGTGCAAACATTTTTCACAAAATTCTTAGTGATTAAAATCTTATGTACTGAGTCCGATTTGGATGTATGTAAATGTGACTCAATAACTGTCTATCCTTTGTCACTAAAAAAATAGTCTTTTTACTATCCATCCCAATTCTTGTTCTGCTATCCATTGAAACGAGCTCTTTAGGTAGGTTACTCAAGGTTTCCATCTGTTCATCTTGCCTTCAATATGTTCCGTGAGTATCAAATTATCCAAACTCTTTCAGAGTTCAAAATTCAACTCTTTGCGATTTTAAGTATAAGGATCATTTTTGGTTCCATTAAAACTTTCTTTCACTGTTCACATATTCTGTCTAGGTTATTCTCAGAATACTTCTTTAAACGTCACGGAAGGTAACTGGGATGATTGATGGCATGCTGCATCATATTAAAGACCTCCGACCTGCATCGGTCCAATTCTCAGCCACAAGCGACACCAGTGATTCATCCACGAGTAATGGCGAGTTGGAAATAGATTTGCAAATTTTCAATGTGCCTCCTGACATGGTGGAGATGGATCGTGACAACACTGAGGATGAAGTACCTCCCCCAATGTAGTGACAACAATGAGGTCAAAGAACTTCCCTTGTAAAGGAGCACCTGAAGGAAACGCCCATCCTTCCATGTTGGTGCTGTGATCAGGAGATCCGGGGGGTGCAAGAGAGAATCAGGACACCCAAATAAAAGATTCCAAGTTGGTTGTATGTGGTGCTGTAAGCACCAGGGTTGTTTCACAATGGGTTGTTGAGAGAAGTCGGTAGCACTGGCTATTTGCATATGAATGATACTAGGCAGGTATTAACCAATAGTCAGCGTGGGTCTGGGACTGGGAGAGCTATACGACACCAGTTTTTTCTCAGTCAAGGGAGGTGCTTTCAATATGCAGACATGCAAAAACCAGACAAGAACACACACACACACACACACACACACCTCTGTTGCATTTACTCTCCTTTTTATCTGGGTAGGAATTATCCAGCATTTACCCACATTACATAGCAGTTCAACATTTTCTTTTCTTTTTGACATTTTCCTGTTTATTAATACTTTAGCCTTTGGAAGGCATTTTTCACTCTTGTAACACATTTTCCTCTCCTGTTAATAAACTGTTAGAATTCAATAAGTTTAAAATCTTAGTTTGCTCCTTTCCAGCCAATCTTAAAATGGTAGTTTGAATAATAAAAGGTTTTTAATTATATTACCATCACTTTGCTAAATAATAAAGGAGTGGCAAACAAGGCCGAACCAGAGACGGGTGGCAAACAAGGCCGAACCAGAGACGGGTGGCAAACAAGGCCGAACCAGAGACGGGTGGCAAACAAGGCCGAACCAGAGACAGGTAGCAAAGAGATAAAAAAGTCAACCATTAATCTCTTGGAATCCCCAAATAGAATCCAACATGTTTGAGGCGGGGGGGGGGGGGGGGGGCTCACAATATTCCTTCATTCTTCACATATTTTCTAACTGATGATACTTATACTTCAAAATTTTGGGTTTGATTTCTAACAGAATTAGTATTTAACTTATTTATATTTACACTATTGTCCTCATCTTTGTTGCTATCACAACATTTCAGTCATTGTGTGCTCCAGCCTCCTTCAGGAGTATAACAATCTACAGGGAATCCTGAACTGAACCCTTTATTCTAGGGGCGGTAGACTTTTCTTGTTCCACTGCCCGTGTTCTTATTCTTAGTAATGTTCAGTTATTGTTCACTTCCAAACCCAGGGATTGAACTCTCAATGTCGGCAAATTCACAAATCAATGTTTTAATCCACTACACCATTGTCCTGTAGGACAATTCTATGTGATGAACTTGGAGCCTTAAACCTAACCCATCTGCTGATTAGTTCTGCCTGCTGCCACCCATCATATTTTGACTGCTGCTGCTGCTTGAATACTTGTCATTTTTCTGTCTGTCTTTATTTACAGATCTCATATTGTATTTATTTCTGTGCTAGGCCTACTAAGAATGTAATCATTGCCTAGCATATGTGCTGATTCTTTAAGACATTTATCTCTCAAGTGTCCTTCCTTGACCACTATTTTCACTTCATTCCACAGAGACTGATGACTACTTCTTTCGCACCATAGATGATCTCTGAGATAAGGAATTTGAAAATAGAATAAGAAGCTGCACAAGGGGTCACAACCAACATCTTTATGTGACAGGGCTCTTCAGGATGTAGGTAATCATAGCCCTTCACATCTTCCTGTCCCTTGTAGCTCTTAATATGTCTTTTTGTTATTTAACCCAAATCCTGTTCATCGATTTACTCAAGCCCATCAAGTATGTTATATGCTTCTTTCCTCTGTCCCTCTATCTATCCTGGAAGTATCAGATTTTCCAAACACTCCTTCCTCCTTCCAAGCCCCAGAAATTTCAGTTGCCTCTTCCTGATACATGTCAGTTTCCTTTTTGTTTCCATTTTCTTTAAAACCTTACTGTTGCTTGTTTGATCCATAGTATCCTCAACATCCTTCTGTAGAATTACATTTTTGTTGATTCAAGTCTCATCTTTGAGAATATTGTCCAACATTCATTGCCATACAGGAGGACATGTTATGCAACAGTTCAGTAAAAACTCTTGTCATATCTTCAAATAACCTTGTCAGATCAAGACTTTCATATGGAAGTCATTCCTTTGGAAATATGTCAACTGTATATAGCCACTTCCTTAGATCACTGGCTGAAGGAGCTTTGAGCAAATGAATAATGTAGGTCTTAGTGAGAACGAACCTTTTTTGAACCACATGGACTGGTGCTACAGAATCACAGAGAACTATACAAAATAGTAGAAACCACATCACTTGAGGGCTTTCAACAGCAGCAACATACTAAAATGGACTGTCCATATAGTGTGAAGAGAAAATAATGATGCAATGAAGATGTTGACTTGCATTATTTACACTATTCAGACTTATCTTCATCGCCATATTCACAACTTTTTGGCCATTGTATGCTCCAACCTTCTTCAGGAATTTCAAACCGCACTTTATTTCGTCCACGGGGTATATTGTTCTAGTTCCACATCCCATGACTCTTCTGGATGTCTCGGGTATTTTCCTTTAACTCAACTCTCCAATTTTTTTGGTTCACCACTGCTGTGTCCTGATACTGAACTCACAACTATTTTGGTCTAGTCACTGGATATAGCCAATGTCTTTATCCACTGGGCCATGTGTCCTTGAGTGCTTGGTTTGAAATTCATCTCAAGAGATATAGAGAGATATTGAAGATGTTGACATTCCATACTACTTCTAACAAAAGGTTAGGAAGGAAACTGCCATCAGCACTGGAAACAGTGATAACAGTAGCTGAACCTATAAAATTTAAACTGACAGTCACACTGGCTGCTCAGTCAATGAATGTAAAATGATTCCTTATAATGAAACTTAATATTACCATTTACAGGAAAGCAGAAGAATGGTCTTGAAACGAAATAGTTTCATAAGGAATAGTTTTGATTTTTTTATAAGGAATAGCTTTTATTATTTTTCCAGTCATTCACTCATCTGGAGAAATTTCTTTGGCTCATCTAACATTGTTCATAACAAGAAATCAGATCCTTTGTAAAGTGAAATACTTTTCCTATTTAACGAAGAACAAGGAATAACATCAAAGGCTTTATGAAAACCCCACAATTGGCTTTGACAAAACTGCAACTTATGCTTTTTGACATATTAACAGAAGGAATGGGAAGGTCTCTACGATAGGGTGAGACCATAAGTGGATGAATACAGTTGATTGAGTAATAATATTGAATTAATGACAAGAACATGTTTGCTAATTAAGCAAATTAATCATTAAGCCAAGAAATGTTCCTTAGTAACTTTTTCTCATACAAAGAATGTCTATATGCTTGAGCATGTGTTCTCAGCTGATCAGCTGTAATGATAAAAATCAATGAATATTACTGATTTTTTATTTGTTTTACACTTTATAATCAATCACATGAGATGCTGTGATTAACAAGTGTTGTAATATTAATGGAAATCAATACTTGATTAACTAGATAGAATTTTTATCTCTCAGCATTTATTTTTTTTTATTTTATTTCAAAGGAACAAACCTTTTCCGTTGATTTTAATGAAACCTGTAGCAAGGAAAAGTTTCTGACTAAATGCATTATTTTATGAAAGATACGAAATACCTATTTGTAAGTGATTAATTTTTATTTATTAATCTGATATATTTTAATATTTAAACTTTATTTTTAGTGGATTTCCATATTTCAATAGGCTGTTTAAACTGGTCATCAAAAAACATTGTTTTTGAAATGGTGTCAATACACCAAACGTCTAGCTAATTTGAGGGCACTGAATCTGAAAATGACTACTTTTTCTTGGTTAGCTATCGTTCTTGCACTACAGGAATGCCTCATTTTTGGAAAAAAGGGCATTTTTTCATTTGTTTTCTGTATATATGATATTGGCTGATACCAATATTTCTCAAAATCAAATTGTAAAACCCTCTCAATTTGTATTTAAACCAACATATATTGGTCTGCTTATGAGAAATACTATTTTTGCAATCTGTCATCTCGTCTGCAGTCACTCTCTCACAGACGTGACATTGCCTTGCTCTGTCTTTTTTACAAATACTTTCACGGTAATTGCTCTGATGAGCTGCTTTCGCTGGTCCCTAGGCCCCATGAATTTAAGCGTTCTACGAGGCTGGCATCTCGTTCCCACCCCTTCACCGTTGAAACTGTTAGATGTAGATATCTCTTCTACTCCAATAGCTTCATGTCTCGCACATCTCACCTGTGGAACTCCCTTCCTTATTCCTGTTTCCCTGACAAATACAATCTCCAACTATTTAAGTGTAACATCAATCTACATCTCCAGTTGCCTTGATCTATCCACTTCCCGTCTCCACATCCTTTCACCTTTCATTCCTATCTGCTCTCGCTCCAAATCTTCTGTAACCCCCTTGCCTTGATTGATCCACTATCTTTCTCCACATCCTCTCCTTTACCACTCCTATCTGCTCTAACTCCAAACCTTCTGTAACCCCTTGCATACTAGTGGCCTCCAGCTTTGCTTGGGGTGATAAGCTTAAAAAAAAAAAAAAAAACAATCAGACCCTAAGTCTTTAAAAATAACACAATTGAATATCCCAAGACCAACAAATATTTTCATCAAATCATTTAATAAACTAACAGCAGAAATAAAACCTTTGTGAACTTAAGAACTAAGGTAAAAATTTTCTTTTTCTTGATTGTCATGTTCAATGTTATTTAAGTCCCTTTTGATACTCCAACAGTATCATGTACAATGGAATAGGGTCATTCAATTGGGATGTTTTTAGTTGGAGTTTCTTTCCAACTATGAAAACAAAATGCTCTCAGTCTGCTTTGTTTCCTTCTGTAGCGATTGGATAAATGTGATGGGATAAATTTATGAATATCAAACAGAAGATTTTAGGGTTACATTTTTTTTATGTCACCTTAATTATCAGGTTTACTAAAGTGTATTACTGATAAAGTTTATTAGTTAATTTGAATTTTGATGATAAATTGGAAAAATTTGGTACTTCTATTTTAAATTTTTTCCTCAAAAACACTTCTGTTTTTATAAAAATAGTTTATTTTGGATGGCTGACATAAATTGCTCGGCCTACCTGAAAACTGATGGGTTTCTACGACCTTTATTAACTATGTGACCAGCTAAGATTGTAAATTGATCTTTTTTCTAAAAATGAGCAATTTCAGTACAGCAAAAATGGTAGCTAACCATGAAAAACTGAGACCATTTTTGGAATCAGCACCATCAAATTAGCTAAAAAAATGTGTTCTGTTTCTTGGCACCAAAAATCGTGCTGACCAGTGTTATTTATTAAATAGTATATTTATTGGCAGGAGAAAGCATCATGAGATTCAATGTGCTTTACATGAACTCAGCCATGGAATGCATTGTTGATCAAGCAAAATTGAAATATAAATGCAAATCTTTTTCAGACTCTTAAAATAGCTCCGTTTCATATCATTACCTAAACGTTTTGCATTTACAAAGCACTAGTCAACTTTACTTGATCAAAAATGCACTCCTTGGCAGAGATGGTCTAAAGCATGTCGGACCTAATGACAGTTTCTCCTGCCAAAGGGATGCAGGTTTGAATCCTGCCGGAGGCCATATATTTTTCTTTAATAAGATTTCTCATATATTTTGGCCAGTGGACAAAAATAAATACACCATTTAATAAGTAAATGGAGAGTTTACTCAAATATGGGTATCCACTAAAAATAATGTTTAAGTAATAAAATATATATTTGTTTGAAATTTGACTATATTTATGAGATAAGAGTGCTCACTAATGGAAATAATATTTATAGACAGTGTGGACATAAGAATCAGCACTGTATAGTAACTGTCAATTTCATGCTAGAGGCAGTCTTCAGAAATGGTCAGTGTTGACTAGGCAGTGTTGAATTCTTTGTTCAAAACATCTAGTTCTATATTAAAATAGTAATGCCACCTATTAATTTACTTAAAATTATATAATTCAATATCTATCAAAGTGAATCAAATTTCTGCCAATAAATTGGTCAATAATTAACTAGAGCAATAGTTATTGTTTCAGAAGTGTGTGTGTATATATATATATATATATATATAAAAACATATAATGTATAAACATAGAAAAAGTCTTAAAAAATAACTGTCAGACTTTGTCCATTTCATAATGTGTAACGCCATTTGTTTACATTTGGATACACATTGAGCAGATATGAATGTATGCAAGAAAATCATGGAAAATTGTAGTTTAAAAACAGTAAAATCGACCTTACTAACCGAACACTCCTTTGTGGCCCAATCGGTAAAGGCACATCAGGCTATATGACGGTTCCATATAGGATACAGGTTCGATTCCTGTGGGAGGACGTATATTTTCTATGAAAATTTCTCGGATATTCAGGCCGGTAAATGTTGTTAATACTGTTTATAATAAACAGAGCATTTAAATATTTGTATCTATAAAAAGAACGTATAAACATAAAAAATGTCTTAAAATATATATATATATATATATTATAATTGGTATCATCCCATGAAAGGCAATAAAGCCCCTTAGACACAAGCAGTTAGAGGGTGTGGAAGAATTAAGAACAAAAACATTAATAATGAGTGGGAAAAAGGAAAGAATAATCACGACAGTAGATAGCGAGTGACATTGCATTTAAATTTTTGCAGATTAAAGTGAGAAAAGAAACTTTTTGCATAGAACTTATGGTAACATCTAACTAGCTCAACTGTAAATTGATGAGATCTTGATGCAAGTCTAGTACTGCACTTAATTCAGTAATTCTAGGTACCATAGTAAACAATGTATAAAGGTATCGTAACAAACAACACGAAGAAAAAAACTGACATAAGAACTACAGAAACAAACTTTAAAGAAACATTTCATAATCACTAAATGTGATTTAAAACAGAAAATATACATAAATACAACACTATCAAAATGCATATGGAACCAAAAAGAAAATGACATCTTTACTTCCAAAGGTTGAAACGAAAAATGAAAAGAAACTTACACATTTTTGATGGGCAGTATTAAGTATATGTAAATTAACGAAATGAGGAAGTGAGGTGGGAGAGAGACATGATTGAGTTAGATGTAACATTTCTATTCTTTCAAATTTAAACTGTTTGAGTAAGTCCAGACATTGACACATTAAATCGGTTAACTTAACAGAAGTTATATATCGATATGGAAGGGGGAGAGGAGAAAAAGGCATAAAGAGAAAAAGAAGTTATGAGTCTGATGATCCGCGGTCCTTTAAAAGGGCTGTGGTGAAATAATTTATTACATGGAACCTTAAAGTGGTCTGTTTTTATTTAAATTATTAGCTCTGATTTACATTGAGCTCTCTGGATTTTATCCTCCTTGGGTCTACCCATATGGATTACCTAGTTTTTCGTAAACTAAACATATATAAGAAATATAGTTTAAAGGTGTGCTATATTTATGGGATAAAGTACTTAATATCAGATATATAAATATAAAAGTGAACATTGAAGTCAACACTCAGAAGTTACAGACTGTTTCATGCTAGACGCAATGTTCACTTTATTTATATATATATATATATATATATATATATATATATATATATATATATGAGAATATAATAAAGAATTTATATATCAAACACAGGGTCATTGAATGACAAATTGAGAAAAAATTCCATATTATGTGGGATAATTAATTCAAAAATACGCTTTTAAGTAGGCGCCCGAGGGGGTCGTCAATGATGTTTTGACTTAGTTCATCAGGGAGTTTCGGGTCTTTCAACATCATACTCCCCATCACCAAATCGACCCAATCAGGGGAGATCTAACCCTGATTCCCCCTCACTTTTAAAACGCTAACAGCTACTCTGGCCTTTTTAAAGAATTCTAGGAAGAAAGACCACATATTCCGCACATCCGATTGGCTGTTTGTACAACCAATCAGCTGCGCGAACTATTTTTAAATGGCCCGCAGTGGGGACTGACTTTTTTTTTTTTTGGTGGATAGCAGCTTCAAAAAAACAGTAAAGGATGCTGAGAATACCATGGACCCAACATGTGAGCAATGACAAAGTTTGAGAGAAAATAGAAACAAAAAGGACAGAGTTAACGTTAGAATACATAATGAGGAAAGAGGGCTTAGAAAATCTGATACCCACATGGCAGATCAAAGGCAAGAAGGATAGAGGAAAACAATGCATGACCTATTTAGTGAGCTTGAGTAAATGGATGGTGGGACAAGGTTTAGGAGAGAAAACAAAAAGACCAAATTTATTAAGAGCTACAAAAGACCAAATTTATTAAGAGCTACAAAAGACCAAATTTATTAAGAGCTACAAAAGACCAAATTTATTAAGAGCTACAAAAGACCAAATTTATTAAGAGCTACAAAAGACCAAATTTATTAAGAGCTACAAAAAGACCAAATTTATTAAGAGCTACAAAAGACCAAATTTATTAAGAGCTACAAAAGACCAAATTTATTAAGAGCTACAAAAAGACCAAATTTATTAAGAGCTACAAAAGACCAAATTTATTAAGAGCTACAAAAGACCAAATTTATTAAGAGCTACAAAAAGACCAAATTTATTAAGAGCTACAAAAGACCAAATTTATTAAGAGCTACAAAAGACCAAATTTATTAAGAGCTACAAAAAGACCAAATTTATTAAGAGCTACAAAAGACCAAATTTATTAAGAGCTACAAAAGACCAAATTTATTAAGAGCTACAAAAGACCAAATTTATTAAGAGCTACAAAAGACCAAATTTATTAAGAGCTACAAAAGACCAAATTTATTAAGAGCTACAAAAGACCAAATTTATTAAGAGCTACAAAAGACCAAATTTATTAAGAGCTACAAAAGACCAAATTTATTAAGAGCTACAAAAGACCAAATTTATTAAGAGCTACAAAAGACCAAATTTATTAAGAGCTACAAAAGACCAAATTTATTAAGAGCTACAAAAGACCAAATTTATTAAGAGCTACAAAAGACAAGAAATTGTGGAGAGACATGATCTTCAATATCTTGAAGGAATACAGCACATAGGAGGAGGAGGATAAAAGCAGACAATGATAAAAAGATAAAATTTAGATGTTAGGTGTCAAAAGTCGTAGGCTTGACATAACTGTAAAATATAAATGACACTTGTATTTTTACGGCCCTTTTTCCTCCCTTAAACTTCAAAATATCTAAGACGTATTATATTAATGAATCCATTGTCTGAAAGACGTCTGTTTTGAAATGACAAACCTCACTAAGAATTTCTTCTAATTTGTCGTTCATTTGTACTATGGATGCAAATAGAAAAATTTCAAAAAAGTCAGGCTTTGTGAATTGCTTTTTGTTCTGGTAACCTTTATCGTGTCAGGGTAAAGGTGGGGGGGAGGCACTGTGTCATGTCTTGTAATACTTGTTCCACCCGGCTCTATATGCCTTAATGTAACTGGAAGGTGTCACATGACAAAGTTAATATTTGAAACCTAGAATTTGGCCTGGTCAATGGAGACCCATATCGAACATTGAATAAATAAAATATTCATGCATTACAGTGTGTGTGAGTACATATGCATGCGTTTATACATGTGCATATATCAAACACACCTGTTCATGAATATGGGTGCATGTGTCATTCAATATATAAATACAAGTGTTTTTTTGCCTGCACACATACATATTAGCTGTTCCATACACAAGTGTGTGTGTGTTTTTTTCAGTATATGACATGCATGTATTCAGCACACAAGTGTGTGTGTGTGTTGTTCAGTACACAAGTGTGTGTGTGTGTGTTGTTCAGTACACAAGTGTGTGTGTGTGTGTTGTTCAGTACACAAGTGTGTGTGTGTGTGTTGTTCAGTACACAAGTGTGTGTGTGTGTGTTGTTCAGTACACAAGTGTGTGTGTGTGTGTTGTTCAGTACACAAGTGTGTGTGTGTGTGTTGTTCAGTACACAAGTGTGTGTGTTGTTCAGTACACAAGTGTGTGTGTTGTTCAGTACACAAGTGTGCACTGTTCAGTACACAAGTGTGTGTGCGCTGTTCAGTACACAAGTGTGTGTGCGCTGTTCAGTACAAAAGTTTGTATGTGTGTGATGTTCAGTATACAAGTGTGTGTGTGCGTGTGTGTGTACTGTTCAGTACACGTGTGTGTGTGTGTGCTGTTCAGTACACAAGTGTGTGTGTGTGTGTGCTGTTCAGTACACAACAGCAGCATGCATATATCGCTTACTAAATCTTCAGCATTGTCCTAATGAGCAACAATAGACAACATGACATTTCAAATCAACAAAGTTTATGACACACCTGGATTCACACAAAAATTAATATCTCCTTATGATTAGTGTAACTCTTTTTTTCTCCAATTTCTTGGAGACGGAGTGTCATGGGAAAAGTATCAAACAGCAGATGAGAAATTTTCGGAGTTTGATGAAAAATATGGACACCTTTATTCTCTTTCCTAAAAATGTTTCCTCTGACAAAAGATGAAAAACATAATGCATTTCATAATCTTCGTATGCATGACAATCCTCTTTTCAGGTTTCCTTTCTTTTACTCAAAGGAATCTCTAATAATGCAGCCTCAGTTTCACCCAACCAAACGTGTGCCCGTGAGTTTTTAACATAAAATAAACAAAATCCAATTAGTTCTGTGGTTTACTTACATGATAAATATAAGGACAAAATATAATATTCTGTGAAACTGTTTCCAATCCTTGCTGCTAACGTGACGAAAGTAAAATAAGCTGAGTGTTGAAATTAAAACAAAAATAATCTAAACATAAAATGAGACTTTCATCCAGCTTTACATTGAAAAATTAATTTAAAAAGAAAAAAAAGTTACAAAGAAAAGCCATCTTTCAGACGATATTTACCTACAAAGTACATCTTCCATTACATGATGCTATCATGCAATGGAAGATGTACTTTGTTGATTAGGTTACAATCAATGATAGTAACCTAATCAACAATTTGTACTCCACTTTTTTTGTTCTCTGTCAAGGCCAGTTTTAAGCCCATTTGACCAATTTTATCAAATTGGGCCCTGCACCTTTAGGGAGCTCTGTGTCAGCAGAGCAGACTTACCATTTGAAGCCTTTCCTGTATTCTAAGAGGAATAAACCACTACCAAAATCACGGAATGAAGAATGAGAAATTCTTATTCCTCACATTATTAATTTATTTTGCATCATACTATATTAACAGAAAATTGTCATCATGTCACTTCTGTCAACAAGTAAAAGGTTATGTCTTTCAACCAAAAGGGTACTAAAAGATAGACTTCTTCTGTGAAATACTGTCCTTATCATCCCCAGTTGTGCTACCAAGAAAGAATAGACAGAATTTATTGCTTTTATTGCAAACTTTTCAGTGAGAACACAACCAGTGCATTATCAACAAGTAGATTCAACAACTGGTTTAATCTTTGTACAAAGTTATATGAGCATGAAAATTCAAAGAACCATTTGGAAGGCACATAGAGTTTCTGGGAGTTACACCAAAGAATTTGTAGCGGAGAGACAATTGACAAAGAGCATTAAAAACATCATAAGTGAACATGCAAAGCACTGGCAGCAAGTATTAAAAAGGTTAGTAGCAATGGTGCAGTTTCTTGCTGAGAGAAATTTAGCATTTAGAGGAACAGAAGAAAATGTTGGTAACGAGAGTGTGTACAATGCAAATCTTTTTAGGTCTTGTAGATTTGCTTGAAAAGTTTGTCCGTTCTTGATACACATAATATTTAGGGAAAAATACTCGGAATGAACTATTAAACATCATAGCTGCAGCTATTTTGAATGAGATACTGAAATGTATAAAAGCAGCTAAGTACTATGCCATTATTTTGAACTGGACACCTGATGTGAGACACCAAGAACAAATGTCACTAATAGGTATGTGTCTGATGGTAACTTGGATCTTACAGGTGTTTATGAACATTTCATAAAGTTTATAAAAGTTGAAAGCAGCACAGGAGAAGATTTGTAGAAAACGTTATTAAACACACTGAAGGAATTTATTTTTTATTTTTTCAATCTTGAAATTAATTTATTGAAAAAAAGTTTAAACAAAGTAACTGAAGGAATTAAATTTGAAAGTGCAAGACATTCAAGGCCAAGGCTATTATGACAACGGTAGCAATATGAAAAGATAACTTAAGACTATTTTTTGTACCCTGTGCATATGACAATTATAACTTTTACTCTGAGATGTAGAAAAGTGTTGTCCAGATGCTATAACATTTTTGGGGATTCTGCAAACAATCTGTATATTATTCTCAGCATCAACACAAAGGTGGGTAGTTTTTAAAAAACATCTGGGTTATCAGCTGAACCCTTGTGCAATACAAGGTGCGAGTGTCAGATTGATAGAATTAAAGCTATTTGTTATCAGGTTGGAGAAGTATATGACGTACTTGTGGAAATATCAGAGATAACAGATGAGCCCAAGGTAAAAGCAGAAGCTGAATCTTTAGTAAACCAACTAAAAGACTACAAATTTTTAGTTTCTTTGACATTTTGGTATAAAGTACTTTTTCAAGTTAACTATATAAACAAGGAACTGCAAGGTGAAACAAAGGATATTGATGAAGGCATGGAGTCATTTGAAAAACTATTATCATGGCTAAGAATTTATAGAGAGGAAGGTTTTAATGGGGTTTTAGTAGGTGTAAATGAATTGGCTGAAGCTCTTGAATTACCATTGGAGTTTAGACAATTTCAAAAAAAAAAAAAACTACATAGAAGAAAGAGAATGTTTTGATACGAGACAAAAGATCAAGCGTTAGATGACCCAAAAGAAGTAAACAGAGTTCAGAGCTTCAACTTAGTGCTGGATCAAGCTATTCAGTCCATGGAGTGTAGATTTGAACAACTTAAAAGTCATGTAAAATCATTTGGATTTCTAAATAATTTTCCAAGTATACCGAAGGCATAAATAAGGAAACACACAACAGACCTTGAAGTAGCTTTAACAGACACCACAATAAAAGAGCACTGATGGAGAGGTAGTTACTGAAAACTAAATACGTTGATGGCTACCTGAAGGACTTGAAGCTCTGAAAACTTTTCTTCCCTCCAGTATCATTAAGCCTCATGCTCTGTTTGAATACCCGGTAGTAAACAATCAATTTACAGCATTTCCTAATTTTTTTTTTTTATTCCTTTGAGGATTTACTTAGCAATACCTATAACAGTCATATCAGGTGAAAGAAGTTTTTTTAAAACTGATTAAAACATACTTACGGTCAACAATTTCACGAGAGACAATTTTGGCAATGCTATCTATAGAAAATGACATTGCTAAAACCACTGACCTTGAAAATATTTTGAGAAACTTGGAAAAAAAAAAGCCAGAAGTCTTTTTCTAAAAGACCCATGTATAAGCAGTATATCTGTAATCTGTAACCGATTTTTGAATTTGTATTAACAAAAAAAATAAAATAAAATAAAACTTTCATATTGTCTTTCAAAATTTTAGTATATCAAGCATTTAACTTTCTTTTTTTTTGTTTAAAATTAGCATACTATGCAAAATATGAGCATACATAAATTTTTACTTTTGTAGAGTAGGGGCCTCGCTATCAGTTTCGTAATTGGGCTTCACAATTCTGACCCTTTCTCTGCCAAACTCAGCAGAGTACATTGTCAACATCATTAAATATCAACATCAGTTTTCTTCAACAAATTTTTTATTTACAGATATCATATGCACTTTTAGATGTCATTTGCAGATGCCCGTCATTACATAAAGGGCATCTTTTATAAAATAATGATAGCCTTCTCTTGCTTGTCAGTATTAATTACCAATTGAAACCCCATTACTTTTGCCTTATGCCATACTGAGCCAATATCTCATAAAATACCTTCCAGGATTATCATTCCAGTGGTGAACACGATTTTCCATCATAGTTTTGCAAAGATAGATGACATTAATTCATTCTGTATTAAGCCACATGTGACTAGATTTTGGTGGTGTTTTTTTCTTTCTTATATTTTCTGGATTGTGAGAGATGAAAGCAAATGGTTACAGCTATGAGTCAAGAAATTATTGACATTAATTCATTAAATGATTGATTAACAAAAACAAAACAAAACAAGTACATCAAGATGAAAGAGTTTGCACTTTCTGTGTTTATTGCACAAGTGGCCTGGAGAAAATGACAGCCTTTGATAAAGAGATTAGATTTGAAATAAATTACATGCAATGCGATCTTGAAAATATGTCCGTATCTGGACTTTGCCGTAAATGAAGAGAATGAGAATTTAGAAAATGAGTCAAACCATTCTCATAATTTATAGTGAATTGTTTTAGTCCTACAACCACATATATATTCTTAAAAAAGAAAAGAAAAAAGAAGTCCCTCATTGCTTAGTTACATGAGAGGCTAAAGGATGAACGAGTCAAATTGTTCCTCCTTCTTTTTATGCTAGGGAGAATATAGCATTTGGTAGTCTTTAAATAAACATAATTGGACACTGTGCCAGTGCATACTACTCCCAAACCTCTGACTTTCAAGCCTCATTGGGGGTCCCAAGCAGTGCCCATATTTATATACATTACAAATTAAACTAAGCACAACAGATGATTAAAAGATGAAAGATGTAGATTTTGACGTAATTTCAAGTCTTTTATTTTGTTTCATCCAAATCTGTTTTGTTAATGCTAAGTCTAAAACAAAAAAAAAAAAAAAAACTTTTTTTTCATCCATAATGTTGAAGGTGTTAAAATTATTCAACTTTTTAGCAAGAAAAAATTGATTTAAGATGAAATGATCTATTATGACATATCTGATTTGTATTTAGATACATTGTTTTTATTTGATATGTTTCTAGTTGGATTATTCACCTAGATAGCACATGATTCATTATTATACATAATTCTTTATGTGCCATGTCCCCTCAGGACATAGGCGATCATGGCTCTCTACAACTTCCTGTCTCTTGTAGATCTTAATAAACTTTATTTCTCTGAAGCACTGTTCCACCATCCATTTACTCTTGCTCCCTTAGTATAATTAGGTTGCAATAAAATTTGTATTTTATACGAATATTACCTTATGAAAATTGAACTGATGTAGAGTGCGTGACCCCAGTATCATAAATGGGAGCATCATAGATATGAGGGGGGGCATGAAATTTTTGCACTGTCACTGATTGGAAGATTTATAATGCTTTACTTCTTCCTTTATTTTACTGCAACAACATCTAAAAAAGAGAATTCAATTCCAAATGAAACTCATGCATAACAGATTCGGCTGAGGTACTGGGTACCAGCAACAGGAAATAACCTTTGACCTATCAAGAAAAATGGACTGATTCCAAGCAGAAACTGCCTCAGACAGAACTTGAACTATCATTGCCAATTCCAAGTTTCCTGTTAACCATAACGCTCTTTCTGCATCTCCCATATAAATGCAACTTTAGTTTATCACGAAAACTAAAGAAAATTTTTGTATTTTATTTCACATTTTTCTTCTGCACAAAAGCTGGAAAGAATCATAACATTATTAAGTCTTATTTCTTGTTTTTTTTTCAACTCTTATCTTTGTTCAATGAAATTTAATAGAAAAACTTTGCACCTGTCTTGTGATGAAATTTAGGGTTTATTTGTCTGTTCAAAGACAAAAGTGACAGATTTTTTTTAAAAACAAAGAAAATTTATGAGTTGCTGAAGAAAAATCAAAATTTTAAAAGAGTGTGATAATGTATAAAATGAATTTGTTTTTTTACAGAAAAAAAAAGAAAGTTCATCCAATACAAGAGCCACTCAAGGTAGAGTGTTATTGAGTGAGGTTATTGTAGAGATGGAAGAGGGCAGATAATGAGGATATCTAGGATAGAGAGCAGTTGATTCTAGACTTCAAAGAAGATTACAGTGATCAGGGAAACATCTTGAGAGTCTCTTTCACAAAGTAGTAGTTCCATAAAACTGTGTGTGAACCTATTTTACAGAGTACAGATACTAATCAGAAGTAACTTATTTGTCTTAGACAGAAATGCCAATCCATACATTATCCATTTTATTATGCAGGTAAGAAATAATATACCTTGTTTTCTGAATAATGAAACATCTGTCAAATAATTCCATTAAGACAACTGAATGTTTATTTTTATAGCTTAACCCCTTCTTTGGTTATTTAAAACCAAAACATTTTTGATTCTAAGTTTTATATATATATATATATATATATATATATATATATATATATATATATTTTTTTTTTTTTTTTCTCATAATTAACCTGTAGAAAAAGACTGTATAAAGGAAAAAAGACAATAGGAAACTGTAGTTTAGCCAACGTGTTTCATTCAATGTAGACTTATGAATTTATTGAAACAAAGTATCTATAAACAACAAACAAAATGTCATTAGCAACTAGAAGAATTTAGAAATACTATTGTATATTTATATGGACAACTGAAAAATTACATTATGGAGAGATATTGTTTGAATCTGTTAACAATATTTCTACATATGAAAATATTCTCTTCAAACAAAGTAATTCATGTAATTTTTCAGTTGACCATATGAATATGCAAGTGTTTCTAAATTCAACTAGTTGCTAACAACATTTTGTTTGTTGTTTAATTTCGTTTTTGCCTTGAAAAAGTCCACATTGGATGAAATGCATTGGCTAAAACTATGCAGTTTTCCTATTGTCTTTTTCCTTTACACACACACAAACATACTATATATATATATATATATATATATATATATATATAGATAGAGAGAGAGAGAGAGAGAGAGAACAGATGAAATAAAATTCTGCTGTCCGTACCATTTTTAAAAAAGTGCCCAATATAAAGTAGAGCAATATATTATTATTTTTATTATAAAAGATCATAACAAAAACATGTTGAAATCGCTACACAATAGCTTTCATGTTTCAGCAATGTTTTGCCTCTTCGGGCAATGGTAAATAACTGGTGATTAAATGATTTTTAAGAAAATTTCAAAAGCAGTGTTACCTCTTTTCCGAAAGAGGAAGGGAGAGGGGTGAGAAAACACAAGGTGAGAATTAAATATAGACTTGTGGGTTTGTCTTGATCAACCAATTAAAAGTCAGATGTATGCTAAATAGAAAATTAAGCTCAGAGGGTGGAGGAGTTACTTTTTCATGACATGACAAACCAGAATTTAGACAGGTCATCATTGACAATTGCAGAAAACAAGCAAGCAACAAATGTAAAACACAAAAGCATGTTTTTGCTATCATCTTAATAATAACAATAATAATAATATATATTATATATATATATATATATATATACACACACACATACATACATACATACAAACAGGTAATATTGCATTAACTATTTTTGGGAGAGTAACTTATTTTTTTCCAGGTATAAATCCTACTAATTAACCTATAACTGGGGGGGGGGAGATATGGATTCATACCTTTCCCAAGGGTAGTTGCATGTAAGTGAATGTCAGGAACCTGATTGGATTTCTCATTCTAAGCCACTATCATTACACCACCCACACATCCAGAACAACTGAAGAACTGAGTTATTTAAACTATTATTCTATTCTTTGAATATTATCCTAAATAGCAAATGGTAGGGCCACTGAACAACTCAACAAATAGTCTTAAGGTCTGCCTATATTTCTGAGATGAGGTAGTCTGCGGGGATAGATTGTTCTAGTTCAACACATCATGCCTTTTCTGGATATTTCAGTTTTCAGTAACTAATTTTTTTTTTCACCTCTGCTGTGGCCAGGTATTGAACTCACAACTCAATCAGTCAAGTCACTATTGGATTACTTCAATCAATGCTTTTATCCACTGGGCCATGGCAGGTGGAACTAGAACACTCTACCCCCGTGGACTAAACAAAGGCATTGGTTTGAAGTTCCAAAATATATCACCTGAAGAAGACCAGTGTTTACAACACCTGAAGTGTCGTGAATGTGACAAAGACAACAGTCCGAACAATTTAAATAGTCTTAAGGTGTTTTAATTTTTCATATGTAACAAGTTTTTTTTTCACCTTTTTTTTCATTTTTATCACAATACTCCAAGGATTTGTACCTTCTGCAATCATTAAATAGACAACAGAAACTATTATATCCATTACTACAACATGTAAACAAACAATATAGTATAAACTGGGTAAGAAAGAGTATAACTATAGGACTAAATTTAAATTCTATTTGCTGATTGACTTTTGTGACCTAATTGGTATGACAAAGTTATTCAGGTTTCCAAGGAGATGCATTCAAATCTCATGAGAAGATATTCCTTCATTTCTAAGTCTTGCTGTGTCTTCAAAAACATGGACAAAATAAAAATGCCTGGCTATTGTGAAAAAAGCAAAAATGATGAAAAGAAAAGCTAGTGAAAAAATTAATGACTTGAATCTTTAATAGACTTAATATTCTGAATGGACATTCAAGTCCAAATAACTTATAAAATGACTTAAGAACAGTCCGACAAATTGTAAAAAAACTAACAGCTTAAGTACTGAAATTTATCATAGTTGTGGATCTGGGTTTTATTTTTTATGTTTAATTGATTTTGAATTTATATTGAACAAATCAGAAACTTGATTTACTCTGAAAAGGAATGTAAATACAATCTGAAGGGCAGCAGCAATGTACCAATAAATCTATTTTCAGATAGGTTTTTTATTCTTTGCAAAAAGATTTTTTATAAACAATTTCCATATGTAAAGTAAAAATCCAAACAAGAAAATTAAAAAAAGAATTCTTTTTTTTTTTTTAGAAAAATGGACATATAGTCAAGAATTCATTCTAGCCAATCCTTTGGTAATATATAAAATGTGTAAAATAGGCACTGACCTGGTCTCCCAAAGCTTCCCGTATTCTGAGCGCCTGCAGGCGAAACTTCTCGAGGGATGCTTCCAAAGTATGGCATCTTTCTTCCCAATCAATTTTGTCTTTTTCTTGAAATTCAGCAGTCGCCATGACATTAGGCTTTTAACCCCTGCGATGCCACGTGCGTAACAATGACCATCTGATTATTTATTTGATACATCCAAAACCTGGGGGAAAAATGAATTCAAAATTAGTAGTAATAAAAAAAACGACATCTATATCATCATCATCATCATAATATCAATGGTCGATATTGT
>OZ038502.1:97427165-97449665 GCA_964036315.1 Acanthosepion esculentum
GTAATCAACAGTCTACCTGCCATATATAATTACACACACATTACACCCACACACTAGACATATCACACACACCCATTATATATATATATATATATATATATATATATATATAATGCACACACAAGATATATATTACACACACGTATTTTGAATCCAAGCATTTTAGAACGTTTAATAAATATATATATATATATATATCCAAAATGCTGGTATAATCAACAGACCACCTGCCAAAAACAAAAAAAAAATAAACAAAAAAACCCTTAGGCAACAAAAACTAAATAAAAAACAGCAAACGGCAAACATCTCTGTAAAGCAGTAAATTGTAGTTCACAGTTTGGCTATCCAGACAAAAAAATGCTATACTGTGTCAATTAGAATGATATTCTTTTCATTTAGATATCTTTGTTTTATCTTTTTCTTTCATTTCTTCCTTCAAAGTCCCTTTATTCCTCCACTCCCCACCCCAATTTCTTCCTTTATTAAAATGTAAGTTTCTTGGCAAGAAAGTATAAATGATTCCAGTTGATAAGTTCTGGAAATCAGAACAGGTACAACACACTGATCCTGAGAAAATAATAACAGAGGTTGTACATCAAAAATGAAAGAATAATCCCACAGATTTTCTTATATGGAAGATGGAATTGGTTTATATCAGCTGGAACATATATAAATGTCTGCACTGGTCATCACCTTTTGACGTTTTTTTTATAAGTGTAATTAACCATATGCGGCATTCTAACCGTCATCCAATCCTTAGCCTCAATGACTGAAGACATCTAAATTGTTTAAATGAAGCAACAAACCCCAAGGCACTTGAGATATATGGTTGTTGGCATTGTCAATCTTGACAGAAAACAGACAATAAAACTAATTTGAAAACTAGAATGTTGATTAAAAAGCTGTCAGGTACACACACATGTATTGGGGATAAATCAGTAAGTCCATATCCTAATGAAGAAAAAAAGAACTTTTTTCATTTCCTGGTGAATATCCATCAAATTAGATCATTGATAAAATCCAGAAAAGAATCTGCAATGATTTGGTACTGACCTGGCATCTTGGCTTCAGTCATTTTCCCATCACCATAATGTACCTTCCCTGTGCCTTTTCTATAAATATTTTCATGGTAATTGGGATCTTCGTCATGGTGCAATGTCTAGAAAGCTTGTTTCACAAGATCAATTATAACTGAGTAGTGAGTTTCTCACTGAGTGCTCCAGGCTTTCAGCCTAATGCTACATATCGGCTTTGCTTGGAAAATTACCCTACTCCAGATAAATTAAACATATGGAAACTAGTTAGGAATTCATACAGACTGAGGTATTATGGTGGCTGAAGTAAGAATATGTTTTTTTGGTAAACTATTTACATTGTTCGAACTATTGTCCTCATCTTTGTCACCATATTTATTACGTTTCAGCTGTTATATGCTCCGGCCTTCTTCAGGTGGTTGGAATGTTGAACTGAACCCTTTATTTTGCTCACTAGGGTAGACTGCTCTAGTTCCACGTGCCATGTTTAATAGATGTCAATTATCAGTTATCGCCTGTTAATTCCCCTCTCCAAGTTCTCCACTGCCTTAGCCAGGTATTAAACTTACACTCTTTAGGTCCTGTCACTGGATCTAACATACGCCTTTATCCACTGTGCTATGTGTCCTTTTTGGGCTAGTGATTGTGGGTGAATTGAAGACCAGCCTTCCCCTATCCCTTCTTTTGGCCTTGTGCTATATTTTTGTATTTGTAAAATAAATATTAGTTTCCTTTATGATACCGAGACTATGAACTTAAGCACAGTACTAAATTGGCAGTAATGAAGTTCTATGCTAACAGTTTCTTCTCTTGCACTTCTCACTGGTGGAACTCTTTTCCAGCTTCCTGCTTTCCAGTCAAGTCTGATCTTCAAAGATTTCAATACAATCCTTATCTGTCTTATTGTTCTTTTATAATTCTTGCTCCTTTTTCTTATATTCTTTCACACTCAGTAACCTCCTACATCTCAGCAGTTTGTTGCCTTACTTAGAGTGAAATAAAAAAGATCAAACATAGTATTTTTATATAGTGAATATTTTCAGATCAAAATTCAGCTACTCTCTGAATCAAGCTATAAACTTACTGATCCACCATTGTAAACATTTTTTTTTAATTACTGTTCACCTAGTATAAAGCCCAAGAGTCACTCAAGGTAGTAGGCTACTGAATGAGGTGGTTGTATGAGCATGAATCCATGCAGTGGAAAACACTCCTCCTCACCTGCTCTAAAGGAAGCCAAGGTCATTTCATCTGCTGGGAAGGTGATAGCCTCAGTTTTTTGGATGCAAAAGGCATTGTTTATTGACTGTCTTCAAAAGGGGCCACACCATCAACTTGCTGAGGCAGTGACAAAAACCTATCACAACCAAACACTCGGGGACACTGATGAAAGGGGTTTGGTTTCATCAGAACAATGCAAGAGGACAAATCCTAGGTTTCAATCGCTGATGGGCATTACTGTCTTGATTACCCTCCCTCTTCTGGATTTGACTATCATGCGTTCTCCAACATGAAAAACGCTTGGTTAGGAACCAGTATTGCATAGATGACATATCTGCTGTTGATGACTTTTTGACCGACAGAAGTAAAGCTTCTTTGCCAGTGGAATCAAAGTATTGTTACACCAGTGAATGAAGTTTGCGGACCGCAGGGTGGGGGGGCACTATGTCAAAAAATAAACTTCATTTGGTCACATTCCATGATAGTATCTTGGTCAGCCTATGAACTTTTCAGCCAATTTTTCTAAACATACAAAAGGGATCCTATATCTTCCAGTGACTAACAATCAATCCCCAAGTTATTTTTCAATACTCGGTCAAGCCAGCATGCACAAAACAAGAAAAGGTTTGCAGCATGTTTGCAAGAATATTGGTGTTTTTTTTTTCACTAGGATTACCAAGTTAAACATAGTAATCTGATTGTAGGCAGGTGTTACATAGGTCCTTTGCCTCTTCCTTCTGTTGAGATGTGACAATGTGCCTGGCTGGACAAACAACTCGCCTGTCTCTAACCAGGACTGTCCTTACATCAAACTGAATGCACAAACTTCTGACTTCCTATCATGGGTCACTTTTTCCCTCTTTGGTCAAATGAATTGCCACTTTGAACACCAGATTTCAAAGACTTAAAAAAAAAAAAAAAAGAAAAAAAGTGGTCACTTTGGACTCCTGTAACATCATTTTGGGCCCATTTGACAATGGTTATGTTTAGCTGGTCATGTGGGAGTGGGGTAGGGGAAATAACCATGATACACTTTTTCTTTTAACAAATTCTTTAAACTTTGAGATAACTGATCTCTCTTAGAAACACACACTATATATATATATATATATATATATATATATATATATATATATATATATATATATATATATATATATATATATATATATATATATATATATATAATTCATACCAGGAACTCCCCAAAACTTGGAGGCATGGTGGAGTAATGGATAACAGCTTGGATTGAGGAATCGGAGAGCCGAGTTCAAATTCCAGTCGAATCCATTATGTTCACTTACGTGCTAATACCCTTGGGAAAGGTGTGAATCCTCTTCTCCCTCCAACTATGGGTAAATAGCAGGACAGACTGGATTCTATAGCCTTCGATGGCAACTGGTCTAGGAGAAGGACAACTCTGAATTCAAAACCTGCAGAGGGTTGTTTGGGGACCTTGTGGCACTCGGTGCCCCAAGTCTCTGTATTTGGCCCTTCAAAAAGTGTTGATGGTCCTGCACGAAACCTTCACCACTATAATCAAATCTCATGTGTCGGCATTGGGCTCTCAGTTTCTAGGAACTGATCTGCTTGTCCCTCATACGTTGAATTTGACGGGAAAGTCGATGATATATATGATATATATATATATATATATATATATATATATATATATATATATATATATATATATATATATATATATATATATATTCATACCAGGAAATCCCCAAAAACTTTTCTAAGAGAAGTTAATTTCTGATGATCCAAGTAAGTACTAGACATACCCTAAAAGATACCAAAGTAGATTTTGTATTCAGAGAAGCCACATGCATCAGAGGCTTGATATGGAAGGTAACGATATAGCCTCCAGATAAAGACTCATGCTTCACAGGATGTAGACAGAGTGTTAACCTAGATGCTCTTAAGATCAGGTGAATAGTGAGGTTGTTCCAGCACAGCAATGTTATTCTCGGGAAGAATCTGCTGGGGGCTCAGGGTGTTGCAAGCAACTGCATTGTTGTGATAAAGCAGACATTACTTGTCCTGCTAAAAAAGCGTATGAAAAAAAATGCACTGGTTGTAAAAAGCTAAGATTACAGTTATATATGCTGAAGACATGTTAGATGATAAAAACAATCGGTTTATCTCTTTCATCTATAGCTAACACTGTATGCACAGTCACATTACTTTTAAGACATTCTTTGTATATATTACTAAATATGAATTTGAACTAGCATAGACAAATTGATGCTATCAATACTCTCGCTGTATTTATGGTGAAAATGGTGACTTACCTCATCAAACCAAGTGACAGTAAAATTTTGAAGGGATAAACTTTGATACAGCTGCTGCTTGTCTCAAGAAATTCTCCTTCACAATGGGTCGCAACTCAGAGCAAATTCTACGGTTACATGCAGCACCCGTTTATATCTAGGTCAGGAGGTCAGTTATTGGTTGAGGTGTGACCAAAAATTTGCATGATGTACTCATATAAACAAGAGTCATGTGTGCACTTTCTCTTCTGACATAGGATACACACAATGTGCTGTCACTTGGTTTGATATGTAAATTTTTGGTCATACCTCAACCAATAACTGACTTATTGCTCTGAGTTGCGACCCAATGTAAAAGAGAATTTCTTAAGATGAGCAGCGGCTGTATCAAAGTTTATCCTCTCAAAATTCTACAGAAACATCCAGCACTCATTAACCAAACAAAACATGACTGTTTGAAATTTTTAAAAAAATCGCAAGTCATTTTTTCAGGCAATTAGACTTTTCAGATCAAATAACTGTTATAACTTTCTTATAATGATGGGAGTTTTCTTCCAAACCTTTTGTTTAAAGTAGTGTGGAAGATCAATCTCATTATTTTCTCTTCTGGTGACATGTGCTACTGATTTGTAGTGATACTGCTGTTGTTGGAAGTATTAAACTGATATCGTTTTCATTGTTGGATGAAACAGTGTCTTTAATACCTTGAGGATTTATTTGCTTTCAGGTATTTTTAATCAATAATACAATAATTTGAGTTTGTCAGAATGCTTAAATATTTGAATTGTTTTCTGTGCATCTCTGAATCAATGTCAATTTTGTAAGAACTCAGTATTCAAAAGCAGTTGTTTTCAAGTTTGATGCAAAAAAAATTTTGTTTTATATTTGTATAAAATTGACATTCTCATAATATATGAAAATGTATTTCTTGGAACACATGCACAAGTCAAAAAATGTAAATATATAGGAAAAAATAGTCCATGTAGTCAGTTCATAAATACAAGTATACAAATTATATTTTTATGTTGTTATTAGACATTTTTTATTTTATACTGACTTTTTGTCCAGATGGAATCAGATAGCCAAAAGAACTTACTTGATACAACCCAAAACAAGTCATTTCTAAATTTAGTCTTAACTAAGTTATTAAAAAAGATTCCTTTAATCGCATGAATTTACACAGTATCAATAAAAACACTCTCCTGGTAGAATCTTGAGGGATAATCCCAACTTGTCTACCAGGTCTTCCCTGAATGTTTACTAGATGGCATGGTAATAAGGAGTATAAAAGGAATGGACTCACTATCTTTTCTTCTACTCCACAGTACAGTAGCAACAAGTCAAGCCAATTACTTAATGTCAACCAAAACCATGTGCCACATCATGTGTGTGTGTGTGTGTATGTATATATATATATATATATATATATATATATATATATATTTCAAATATGTGGTGTAGTTCAAGTTACAATGAATCATTCATACAAAAAGTAAATTAGTAAAGTTAATGATATAAAATGCCGAAATCTCTTCACTAACAAAATTTTAAAGATGCATTAAACTACTAATCACTTGATGAATGTTATGATCCTTGTTTTTTAGAATTATAAGCTGTATAAGGTTTTTCTTAAATACGCAAGTACTTTTGACTGTACATTCAGTCATCTTCAGGCATGGAAATTATTTTGTATTTGGTAAAATTCAGGTAGCATCAGAGACAAAAAAATATAATGCAAACCAAAATATGTTTTTTTTAATGTATTATTGATAATGGATACAAACTTTTAGAGCATGCAGCCACAATGCGAAGGTTGAATTTTTCTGAAAATTTAAGTGAGTGCATTTTTTACTAATATGGCAAAAAAAATTCTCAAATTGCCATATTATATATATATATATATATATATATATATATATATATATATATATATATATATATATATATACACACACACACAGACAACAGCTAAGCACATAAATGATTTCCTATACATTTTTTTTCTGAGTTCTGTGTACATGGAAATATTTTTTTCTCTTCCTGAATTATGTTATGTTTTTTATGTAAAACTATGACAAATTTGAAAAGTTTTCATGTGACACATATCATCGTTGAGCACTTCATTGGACTATAGCCTTTGAACAACTATTTCAAATGGATCTCACAAAAACTTTTCCCTCTCCATTACAGTTTTCCTTACTACAAGCAAGACAATAAGGCCACTAAGATGCAAGAGGGTTACTGAGTGTGAGAGAATATGAGAAAAAGAAAACACTAAGGAGAGAGGACAACAGAAGAACATGAATTAACACTGAAGATAAAGATTGACATTGCATTTAAATTTTTGAAGAACTGACTGGGATGCAAGAAGACGGAAAGGAGTTCTACAAGTGCAAAGTGCAAGGGAAGAAACTGTTAGCATAGAACTTACGGTTACATCTTGCAATTTCAACTATAAAATGAGGAGACCTTGCCACCAATCTTGCAGAACACTTAAATTCATAAGTAGCAAAGACGAAAGCTTATCAGAATAATTGCCATAAAATATTTATAGAAAAGGCACGGGGAGGCAACATTATGGTGGTGAGAAAGTGGCTGAAGCTGAGATACCAAGTCAGGACCAATAACATTGCAGATTCTTTTTATCTTATCAAACATTTCTGAATAAACAGAAGCACTAGACCTAATGCAACATCAGAATTCAATGCATGCATGAATGGCAGACATAAATATGTAAGATGGATTCTGGAGAGAAAAATTGCCTGGCATGACACAGTGAACCAACTTTCCTAGCAACAGACCTAGCAATTGATTCAATATAATCATTTCACTTCATGTCAGCAGGAAACATTAGCCCAAAAAGGAGCAAAGAGTTACTCTCTCCTGGATGTTATCCTTAGCCATATTGGTGGAAGACAAAAATACAAAGATTTATTTATTATTGTTTTATATATATATATATATATATATATATATCACATTGAGTGTTGGGTTCCATAAAATAGTACTCAATGTAAAAATAAAACTTTTAATTCCAATTTACTGTAAATATAAAACAAATTCCACCTGTCTTAAATACAAAATATTTTTTTTTGTATTAAAAATAGATTTTTAAATACAAAATAATTTTGTAACTTTTATTATTATTATTTTTTGGGGTTAGATTATTTTTATACAAAATTTAAAAAAGAAGTCACCCCCATTTACATTTAAAATCAAAATCCTGTCTATATCTGTATATATTTCCGAAATGAAGTATTGTAATTATTTATAATATTTACATGGTTTGGACTGTTGTCCTTATTTTTGTTGCCATATTCACAATGTTTTGTTCATTGTACACTCTGGCCTTCTTCATGACACAGGTCAGGGGATAAAAATATTGGCTGAATCCAGTGACTTGACCCAATAAGTTTTGTGTTCAATACCTGGCTACAGCTGAGGTGAACAAAAACTTAGAAAGTAGAAGATAACTGACCCTGAAACATCCAGAAGAGGCATAGCAAGTAGAACTAGAACTACTACTCTGGTAGACAAAGGGTTCAGTTCAAAATTCCAATCACCTGAAGAAGGCCAGAGTATATAATGGCAGAAACATTGTGAATATGGCAATAAAGATAAAGACAACCATCCAAACGATGTAAATAAATCCTGCATATTTTGAATAAAAATTGAAGTGTGTTTCTTTTTTTTAAAAATAATTTTAGGGCTATTTTAACATAAATATATATTTTAAAATAACATTACACCTTGTTTACTTTAAATATAAAATCCCCTCTAATGCAATATATATATATATATATATTTTTAAATAGAAACGCGTAATCCCCGTATAATATATGGACTGCAGCAGCATTGCATTAACCAGATATTTTTATTAAAATTTAAATCATGTGACACTAGGTCTCTACTCAGCACCTGAAGATTGTGTTGTGCATGAAACTTTGAGTCATGCTATGGTGAGGAACAGTGTTTTTTTGTGTGTGTGTATATATATATATATATATATATATATATATATATATATATAGAGAGAGAGAGAGAGAGAGAGAGAGAGAGAGAGAGAGGCACGGTGGAGTAATGGATAACGGCTTGGATTGAGGAATCGGAGAGCCGAGTTCGAATTCCAGTTGATTCCATTACATTCACTTATGTGCTAATACCCTTGGGAAAGGTGTGAATCCTCTTCTTCTCCCTCCAACTATGGGTAAATAGCAGGACAGACTGGGTTCTATAGCCTTGGATGGCAACTGGTCTAGGAGAAGGACAACTCTGAATTCAAAACCTGCGGAGGGTTGTTTGGGGACCTTGTGGCATCCGTTGCACCAGGTCCCTGTATTCGTCCCTCCAAAAAGTGTGGATGGCACTGCACAAAGCCTTCACCACTATAATCAAATCCTGTGTGGCTGTCGGGCTTTCAGTTTCTGGGAACTGATCTGTCTGACCCTCATACGTCGAGTTCGACGGGAGAGCTATAAATGTGTGTGTGTCACACATTATGAAATGGACAAAGTCCAACAATTATTTAAAGACATTTTATGTTTAACATTCTTTTTATTGATACAAGTATTTAAGTAAATGCTTTGTTTATAAGAAATTTTTCATAGAAAATATGCGTCCTCCGACAGGACTTGAACCTGTATCCTATACGGAACCGTTATATAGCCTGACGTGCCTTAACCATTTCGGCCAATAAATACTGGAAGAACAAGCCAAAGCCAGTGTTATACCCACATACATATTTCTCAAAGAGGGAAGAGATGAAAAAGAGTGACAAGTTGCTGCACAGAATGCACAACTCCATTTTGCATGAAATGCTTCAGTGACTCTCATAGTTAAATGATATTAAATTTAGAAGCCTAGCATTTGTTTTATTTCCCTCTTCTCTTCATAATGTTTGTATACAAGTAAAACTAAGCATATTATATATATATATATATATATATATATATATATATATTAGTAAAAAAAAAAAATTACCTCATATGGGAAATAGACCTACTTCAACCAACAAAAACTGTCAGTCTTATTTACTCCCAGTATATAGACTGAGTTTATGTCAGAAAAAGAAATTGTTGCTGTCGAAAAACTAATACAGAATTTATCCATTTCAATGTTTCAGTCAGACAAAAGGTACAAGTCAGTGGTCAGGGGGAGGGGTGTAAGGTAATTATCTTTAAAGGGAAGAGGTTTTATAAAATTAAACCGAGATATTAACCGTATGACATTAAATTAGGGTTAAGAGTTCCTAGAACAAGGGACAATTATCAGATATAATTAATATGGTGTAAATATAGAAATTAGAAATAGCTATACATTTGACAGTTGACGAATTAGAAAATTATAGTAGCTCATAGATAATAACAAATATAGTAGCTTTATATATATTATGAAATAGACAAAGTCCAACAATTATTTAAAGACATTTTTATGTTTATACATTCTTTTTATAGATACAAATATTTAAGTAAATTCTCTGTTTATAATAAATTTAATAATTTAATAATTTCTCGGACATTCAGGTCAGTAAATGTTGTTTAATACTGTTTATCATAAACAGAGCATTTAGTTAAATATTTGTATCTATAAAAAGAATGTATAAACATAAAAATGTCTTAAAATATATATGTGTGTATGTATATATATATATACACACACACACACACACACACACACACACACACACACACACAGTCTTTAGTAGAAAGTGTTCAATATCTGTGATAGTGCTATCATATTCAGTTGTATAGATATGAGTTTGTGACCCTGGGCTTCAAACTTTCGTCAAAAAATCCATGAAACCCAGGGTAGCAAACTCATATCCATACAACTGAATATATATATATATATATATATATATATATTAGTCCATGTGTAGAATTAATTTAACTTCCCATCACAAATGATAACCCCCATCTGCTATAATCTTTGTGCAATTTAGAAAAACATTTTGACTAACAAACCCATAATTCATTGATAAAAACTTGTCAACAAAAAGTCTTTCCATTTTAGTTTTTCCTCTAGTGAAAAGAAAAAAAATTACAAAGTTTTTCTTAAATACTGAAAGATTTTATTTTTCATGCCTCCATTTTCAACTCTTCCTGCTTGGAAGGATTATTTTCAAAAATTAATGCTTCTGTGTCAGAAAGTGTGACACAGTAAAACACATTTTTAAACACTGTCTCTCTCTCTCTCTCTTTCTACCATCCATTATGAATTTCAATGTTATTGACTACTGAACATTTTGTAAAATTTCAGGTTTAATTGACTTAAATTACTCAGCATATAATCAAACAAAAAACAAACAAACATTCATTTTTAAAAATATTTTTTCTGGAATTAGTCTTCAGCTTTGTGTTGCATATGCAAATTTGGATTCTTTTAATAAGCACACATTATGTGGAAAGATTATTGACTTTAAGATCGGATAGCACAAGTTTGCTATGATTTTTATCAGAAGGTGCTGAAAATTTCTCAGTCTGACAAAAAGATCATAAAAGAAAGTATCAGACATTTAAAAAAATAAAAAACTTATAGTATTTACATTAGTCGGACTATTGTCCTCATCTTTGTCGCCATATTTGTCACAACGTTTCGGCCGTTGTACACTCCGGCCTTCTTCAGGTGGATGGAATACGGCGACAAAGATGAGGACAATAGTCCGACTAATGTAAATACTGTACATAATACCTCATCTCAGAAATATAGACAGACTCTAAAAAACTTATGTTTGACCATATCGTCAAACTTTAGAAAAAGGTTGAGATGTGAACTTTCTATCACATTTTCATATTTAATTGATGCTAAAACTTTCACTGGTTATTTTAATTATCTGCCACCGTGTGTCACTCATGGCAATTGACTCACTAAATAAAGCACACTTTTTTTTTTTCTTTTCTTTTTTTTTTTTTAAAGCATTTCACGCCAAGCAAGGCAGGGTGCCACTAGCATGTAAGGGGGTTACAGAGAGTGGGAGCGAGAGTAAAGAGGCCTTATAGAATAAAGGATGAAGAGGGGGACAGGGTATAGATCAAGGCATTTGACGATGCCGATTGACATTACATTTGAATATTTGGAGATTATAGCTAATCAGGGATGCAAGTACTAGGAAGGGAATTCCACAGATGGGAAGTGCGAGACCTGAAGCTATTGGAGTAGAAAAGACGGCTAGATTTAACCATTTTATCAGTGAAAGGGTGGGAGTGATGCCAGCCTAGTAGCATGTTTAAATTCATGCAGTCTGAGAACTAGCAAAAGTAGCTTTTGTAGAAAAGACAGAGGAAGGCGACGACATGTCTGTGAGAGAGCGACTGTAACAAGATGCCAGATCAGGGCCACTCATGTTGCATATCCATCTCTGGATTTTGTTGAGGACCTTAATACAAACAGCAGGGACAACAGACCATATATGGCAGCAGTATTCCATGCAAGGGCCAATGGTTGATTTATTTGAAGAATGGTGAGTAAAACTTTCTGGTGCGACATGGGGAACCAATTCTCCTTGCAGTAGATGAAGCCATTGATTCAATGTATTTGTTCCATCTCAGGTTAGCGGACAGTGTGAGACCATGCAGTCACAAAGAGGTGCTCTTGTGAAGTTGAGCATCAAACATTCTAATGGGAGGTAGGGATGGTTCCCTGTGGTGAGTAAGAGAGAGCAGTTTTGTTTTTGAGGCAATCAAGTTAACCAGCCAATTCCTTAGTACATTTTCCATCACTTTATTTACAATGGCCCTCAGCCACACAGAAGAGGCAGGAGTTAATGTCAGGTAAGCAGTGAGAATAATTTTCTTCTAAATCTCCAACGTCCCTAGAATTTGTCTAAACTATTCTAAACTTATCAAAAGTAAAAACAATCTATTTTACTTGGTATACTAATTTTATTTCATTTTAGCTGTTAAAACTTCTTTTAGACTTGGAAGTTATTCTTGCATTACCAACACATGCTGGTTCCATTGTGAATGGGAATATTGATTTATTCTAACTGAAATTACAATTATGGCATGCGGCTGAAGGAGAAGTGGGGCAAGGCTGGTCTACACAAACTATCCTAAACCTAGCTGATCAGATTCATCAACCATTCATTCATTACAATTTACTCATTCACCACAAGAACCCATCCACCACCATTCAATCCAACACATACCACAATACCGAATACTCACAAGGATTCTACAAAAACACCCATGACATAAAAATTTAATTCTAGCAAAAATGTCCTTGGGTTGGGGGAGGCTTTATCATTTTTTTTTTATAAAAATAAATAAAAATTTAAATACATGAAAATCTGAATGGGAAGGATTGCAAGACATTTTCCCCTCCCCAATTTATAGGTAGAAGCACACATATGCATTTGTAGCCAATAAAATATGCGGGTTCTTGGTTTCATATGACTCCGTCCCAGTGTGTCTTGCCTTGATGTCAGAACACTACATTCACTTATCCAAATTTGCTCTTGTGCATCAACCCCAATTCTTGGTTTTTAAGTGGTCTCCAAGAATTGCTCATTCTGTAGTATCCGCCTAATCTGTGACCCGTCAAATACACCAGCCTTAATTTTCTCACAAGACAAGGCTAAAACCTTTCTGCTTTAGTATTTGAAAGAGTCATAGTCCTGGTCCAAGGCTTTCACAAACAGCTCCATCAGGCCAAGCTTGATATGTAATGATGTAAGCAAAAGCTTCCTGGGATTGACCAGCAGCCTTTTTTAAGACATTCTTCTCTCCATTTGTGTACTCTCTTCTATTGGTTCCAATCAGTGGAGGAATGACTGCAAAACACTTCCCATCCCCAATTTATAGGCAGAAGCATACAAATGCATGCTGGGATTTTTTCCTAGCCAATAAAATAGGCCAGTTCTCAGTTTCATATGACTCAGCCCTGGTCTGTCTTATCTTGAAGTGAGAATGCTGCATTTGCTTGTCCGAACTTCCTTTTGTGTGTCAACACCAATTTTTACTTTGTGAACTTTGCCATATTACTGTTTGCTTTTCCTTATTAATATTAATTTGTCTTGCATATATTGTTTGTTTGCTTCATATTATTTTGTGTCCTTTCTTTTCTTTTTCTTGTTATTGCTTATTATGAACTTTGTCAATTCTGTTTGTCAGGCAATTCTGCCATTGATTTAAATTTTACCATGGTCACTCACTCGATACAAAACTTGATAATTTTTTTTCTTTTCTTTGCATTTATCCAAATCCTATCCAGTGAAAGTTATGCTAATTTGAAATTCTAGAAAAATAAAAAAACTGAAACCAGACATTTGCAAACTGGTATTGCATTTAGAGAATATTAATTTTATGAACAAAGTCAAAGATTATTCGCTGCCATTATCTAAGAAACTTCCGACACTTTATCATCGTTGGTTATTATATATTGTATAGCAATTAAATCCTATGTATATTTTTCAACCAATAAAATCCTATCAGAAGGTTTGTTGGATAAACAATCATTACTAGAGCAAATACTGTCAAAATGCTTGCAGATGCAGTTGTAGACCTACCATATGTTATTTTTGGACCATTATTTTCTAACCAATGAAAACCCTGTTTTCAAAAAGTCCACACCTCCATGTGAGTAGATTTCGGATCTCCCTTATGGATATAAAAATAGAAGTATGCTGATTCTAAAGGTTCAAAACAATATCAGAGGCCTGTTTGATCTACATGTGCACAATGAAGAGATAGCCAGCAGCTTCAGACTAAGACCTTTTTCACACAAACAATAGATGATGACAGCCAGCAGCTGCCAACTAAAGCCTTGTCAATGCACTGAGAGACACATTAGGCTGACTGTCAGAGTAAGTGTCCACACATTTCACACTGCACTAAAAACACTTAAATAACTTCACTGCTAGGAAAATTTCACATTTTATTGTTATTGTATATTTCTGAAAAGAATATATAAATTATTTCAACTGACATTTTGCTTCTACTTTTCCTTCAGAAAATAACCATTAATATGTTTCATTTAAAAGATGTGTTGTTGTTAAATGTTCGGTAATCTGACACTCAGATAACAAGAACTGGAATAGACGGATACTAACATATGTTACTATTAGGCACAATATTTCATCTGAACACTCTAATAACCTTCAGGTGTTCATTTGGAGCTGATTGGAGATATTTATGTCTAAAATGGAATATCTGAAGATAGTCAGAGGATATACAACTGAAACATTGTGTCTATAACAACATCAATTACAACCAAAAGATGAGAGCAATAATTTGAATCAATCAAAGTGTAAGGATTCCTCATCTCAAAAATTTAACAAAGATTTTATTACCAATTAAATTAAACCTAGAAACTGATGGGGTTTTGAATTATTCATCTTTACAGCTTTAATGGAATTATGCTGTAGGAGAAAGAAAAAAGAAAAATGATGATGGCTGGGGGGGGCAAAAAGTGCAGCGCATCGCTCGCCAGCAGGCCAGCTATTTTTTTTTCTTCTTTGGTCGCCTCAAGGAAATGGATTGCGTGACTCCCTTTCTCAGCCGTTACACTGGGCAGTTGTGAAACAGACACCACCCCAGTCACGCCTACTTCGACTTCCTCTTTGTCCGTCTGTCAATCCGTATGTCCAACTCTATTACGCACAGTCTGCTGAATGACTCCTTGACACTTGGTGCTGCTGGCACCCCGCTTTTTATGCTATTCCAAGATGGCCAAAATTTGCATGTGTGCAAATATCATCTTATTTTGGACGAGATAGGCGTGCATAAATTGTGTCTTCAATAGCAGCCATATTTCTTTTTGTCATCACTTTGTAGGCAAGATACGTTCATGCTCGTTTCGAATTCTGAGGTAAGTCGTGTCTTTCGTCATATACAATGTTCAGATGAGCTCTCATAGCCAAAAGGACAATCTTGACACAATGCAGGACTTAAATCATTTTAGATTTAGTTTTCATTGAGTTATTAAAAAAAAATTCCTGCTATGTATTTAGAAATTCTTGATAAAAAAAAAAAAGAAGAATCTGCAATGTTATTGGTCCTGACCTTGCATTTCAGCTTCAGTCACTTTCTCACCAATGTGATGTAGCTTCTCTCTGCCTTTTCTATAAATACTTTCATGGTAATTGTTTTGAGACTGGAGGAAAACTTGAGTGTCATCAGGCGTTCAAAGCAATGAGTTCCGCTGAGAGTACAACTGTTTGAAACAATTGCAGAGATCTTTGTTAAAAAAAAAAACAAAAAAAAAACGGAAATCATACTGAAGTAATTAATAAAAACTAAAAACAATGATGGTAAGTCAGCATCAGTTGTAACGAAAGAGAAAGGCTGTGGTGAGTGCAGTCAAGTATGATAAATAGCAGCAGCTCCACGTTCCTCAAAACCTCCTGATCAAAGGCCTTGCTGTTGGATGTAGTTTATCGTCTTACCTAGGAACTCCATTCAAGGGAGGTAATCTTGCAACTCAATACTATATTGCATGCCAATTACTACTACAGCTATTATTAATAAAAAAATCCATTATTATCAACAGGAAAGACATGACAGTTGTGTTTTGCTAAACTATTAGGCTGATCAAATTAACATCCATGAAAAATAGAGTTGGAATATGAGTTGAAGTCTTGTTGGAAGCTACTTTCTTTTCCTAATTTTTCATGCAGTTTGAGAAAATAGAAAGTTAACTTTATTAGCTTGCATTCTTACATGAAAACAAGTTTCCATCATGTTTTACTTCTATAACATCTACCAGCTTTCTTTGGATAACGAAACATCTTTGTGCAGTTGTTGATACCACAATGTTTCAGCTGATCCATTCTATAGTCTTCTTTGAGAGTACAAACAAGATATCTTTTCAATATTCATGACAAAAAGTTCACCAACTGGATCTGTTCATACTAGTAATTGAGCCAACATAAACAATACCATTTACCACTCATGTGACATGGGTAATTCCAGTTTATGCAGAGAGCTAGGGGGCTCTTCTTTTCAGGTTCATTGTGAGCCAAGAAAACCAAACCCTGCTAAAATCTAACATGGCTGATGCAACTGAAAATATGCCGAGATATCAGCCTGCTCTTTTAATTTCCTCTCTTCAGCAGTGTTTCTTCTCCACTGTCTCCGGATTATTACTGATCAGTGAAAACATTGTGCAATCAATAACACCAAGGAGACCATTTGTCCAAACAAATGTTACAATGTTTAGGATTCTTGAACATTATAAACACTATGAATATTATTGTATATAAATTTATCTGCAGGTGTCCAGCAGGCCACAGATGGTAAGCAGACAATGTCCACATCAAAACAGAGTTAGATGTTAAAGAAATTTGAAGACACTAAGATCTACACATTTCAAATTCAAAGCATAGCTGAAGCCTGTAAACTGGGCCAATTAATGATGGAACTGAAAACCATCACCTGGGACATGGTAGGTATTAACAAAATTTAAAAGAAAATATAAGAAACTTTCATATGAAATTAAGTAACCATCTATATCTTGGAAGATGAAAATAATTGGATTTTTTTTGTAAATAATAGTATAGGCAATGTAGCAAATTTTAACAGTATTTCTAAGTAGGTTGGAGTGTAATGTAGTTTTTTTTTAATCATTTCACACAAAGCAAGGCAATAAAGCCACTAGGATGCAAAGGGTTAATTAGAGTGAAAGTAACAATACAAGTACAGTATTCAAGGAGAGGTGATGATTGACATTACATTTAAATTTTTGAAGATCGCAGTTGACAGGAAATTTCCAAGAGAGTCCCACAAGTGTGAGAGAAAAAACAATTAGCAGAGAAGTTATGGCTACAACTAGAAATTTCAACAGTGAGACCTAACAGCCAATCTAGTATTGTGCATAAATTTCTGAAATCAAGGAAAAAATGAAAACATCTATAGAAGATGCAAAAGGAAGCAAGGTTACAGCAGTGGACAAATGACTGAAGGAACAATAATGTTGGTGATTCTTCTGTAGATTTTGTTAGGAATCTCAATACATAGCAGAACCAGCAGACCAGACAGTGGCAGCAATATCTGATACACAGACAAATAGTAGATGTTGTTTCCAATCCCCACAGAGGAATGACTGCAAATGTATCCCCTTCACCAATTTTATAGAACATACAAATGCATGCTGGGATTTCTTCCTAGCTAGTAGGCCATTTATCGGTCTCATTATAGAGACATTATACATTAGGTTTAGACAGCCTCCCCTATGTAAATGGAAGGAATGGCGAATCGGTCTTAATGTAATTGGAATATGGTTATATTTTTTCTCCTCTACCAATTCGCTGGCTTTTTTTTTTTAGTTTATTTGTTTTTATTTAGTTTATTGGTATTACATTTTCTTGTTAATTGTTGCTATTATTTTGATTACCGTAAAGCGGTGGCTTTATGGTAATTTTATTAAATTGACTTCTTCCCCCAGTTTGTTTTTCCATTTCTTTTTCTAGTTCCATATATGGATGACTGGAAAAAAAAAAAGCCTTCCTAAATTTATAGATAAAACACACAGATGAATGCTGGGATTTCTTCTGAGCCAAGAAGACAGGCCACTTCTCAGTCTCATCCATGATATTTCTGTTCTTTCTTGTCTTGAAGTCAGAACACTGCAATCACTTGCCTGTATCCCTTCTGTTTTAACACCATTCATACTTTGTAAACTTTTTACCTTATTACTGATTTTTGCCTACTTTCTCCTTACATATATTGTTTGTTTGCTTGATTAATATTATTTTTGCCCTATTATTTTCTTTTTGTTATTGTTTATTGTAAATTTTGTCAATTCTATTTAACTGTGGCCAATTACTCTACAGTAAATTTATAAATGTGCAAGATCAAGACTGGTGAGAAAAATGAGAGGGAAAATTTGAGTTAACATCTCAGAGATACAAAATCTTAATTATAAATAGATTTTTTTCACTGTTATTCTTGGTTGAAGTCATAAAATGTAACAAAGTTTAAAAGTAATTTGGTACTGGGATGTGCACTATGTTATCAACACTGACTAGATCAGCTGAGTAACTCAGTGTGATGTTGACAGAAAAAATATGAATGAACCCAGTATTAAAATCATGACTTTGTAATTTCCATCTAGAAATGCTATAAAAGAAGTAAAAAAAAAAAAACTCAAATAGTGAACATATGACAAGATACAGGGTGTCCAAAAAAAAATTGACATCATTTTGTAATCTAATGACATAGTCAGTTCCTGCTCAAATGATGTCATATTTGAACAAAATGTGTAAAAACTAAGTTGTCTGTGCAGACTTATCTTAATGTGAATCTACCTGGGAAGATGGATTGGACATGCCAGTAGTATTGACAATGTGTTGTTGAAATAGTCACCATGTTCACCTGACTTGACACCTTATGATTATGAGGGCTATGTGAAAGGACAGGTCTATATCCCTCTCTTCAGTCAAGCCGAGATGGACTTAAACAGAGAATTACAGAGGTGCTGGAGAATGTTACGCAAGATATGCTACAGTATGTTTGGCAGGAGCTGGACTACAAACTTGATGTGTGCCGTGTCACAAGTGATGAAAATATTGAACATTTGTGAAATACGTTATAAAAGTATCTTTGAATTTTGATAAATAAATCTTTTATTGTTCAACATGAGGCCTATTTAATTCCATTTACCTGGGACATGTTGTTACTCAGCTATTCACATTTTAAATCATGTCAATTTTTTTTTTGGTGAGGTGAGAGGCACCATGTATATCAAATTGGTAGCACTAATTAATAAACAGTAGAGATGACTGACAACAAATGGAAATAACTCATAGGAAAAATGAGAAACATTGTCATAAATACTAAAATAAAAAGTGAAAATTCAAAATTAAACTAATCAACAAATTATGAGAAAAGTAAAATGAAATTGGTGAAAGAAGACAATATCAAAAAACGTCCTGAAATATACTAAATCCACAAACAGCAATTGCTTGCATTGGAAGACAGAAATCGGTACATTATCAAATGTAGGAACAAGATGTTAAGAATAACTCGGGAGTATTAAGAAAACCAGAAAGATTCAAATATAAAAAAGCAGTAGATGGCATAGAAACACTTCTTGAATACAGAAAAATTTCACATTGGATTACTAAATTTATTTATCCAGGATATATGGAAATAAAAAGTCCAGAAATAGTAATCAATCCTACTTTATAAAACAAAATAAAAAGATCTTGGAAGAAATGACAGCCAGCAGCTGCTAACTAAGGCCTTGTTCATGCACACAATAGAAGGAATTAACCAGCAACTTCTGACTAAGCCCCTGTCTATGAACTCACAAATACATTAGACTGTCATAAAGTAAGTCTGTCCACACATTTCCCACAATGCTAAGAACACTTAATTTCTTGATAAAACAAACACAAACAGCAAAGAAAATTAAACATTATTATTTTGTATTTCTGAGAAGAATACATAAATGTTATAAAGACTAATAAAGACTAGCAATGATTCATGAATACAAAAACAATAAAAAAAACATTCAACATCTGTCTATATTTCTAAGATGAGGTATTGTAATTATTTACACTATTTACATTGTTCAGACTATTGTCCTCATCTTTATTGTCGTATTCACAATGTTTTGGCCATTGTACACTCGGACCTTCTTCAGGATCTGTCTATATTTCTGAGATGAGGTATTGTAATTATTTACACAATTTACATTGTTCAGACAATTGTCCTCATCTTTATTGTCGTATTCACAATGTTTTGGCCATTGTACACTCTGGCCTTCTTCAGGATCTGTCTATATTTCCGAGATGAGCTACTGTAACTATTTACACTATTGACGTCATTTTGACTGTTGTCCTCATCTTTGTTGCCATATTGACAATGTTTTGGCCATTGTACACTCTGGCTTTCTTCAGGTGATATAAAACGGAGTTTCATACCAAACCCTTTATTTACTTTACGGTGGTAGAGGGATCCAATTCCATGGCCCAGTGGATAGCAGCACTTGTTACTTGACCCAACGAGTTGTATGTCCAATATCTAGCCACTGTAGAGGGAACTAAAACTTGGAGAGTTGAGTTAATAAGAATAATTAACTGAAACTGAGATATCTAAAAAACCTACCCCTGTGGACTAAAAGTGTTTGGTTCCAAATTCCAATGTATATTCCCTTAATTAGATTTCGTTTGGTTTTTGTTTTACGGCATATCAATCTCAATGGGTTATTTTATGCCGACAATTTTTATTGCTGGTAATGTTTTTCTTCAAAAATCTATTTCTGGGAATATTTTTCCCTGAAGAAATCTATAGCTGGTCATATTTTTTTCCAAAGAATGTATAGCTGTTTGTATTGCTGGTATTTTTTTTAAAGTATTGCTGATAATAATTTTTCCTTCAAAAATTATTGCTGTAATAATTTTTTTTTTAATTACAAAGTATTTCTGGTATTAAAATCTATTTTTACACAAGTTTGGGTGTTAACTATTTGCCCATAGCTGGGACCCTAACAGGCACTACCACCCTGGGTCAGGATGGACATGGGAACACCAGTAATAAAGAGGTGGTTCCACGCTCCTAAAAACCTCCTGATCAGAGGCCTTGCTGTTGGACATAGTTTATCGTCATACCCAGGACAGACAAGATGATAAATTCAAATTTTTATTATTAAATATACATGTATAGAAACAATGTGATGGTCAGAGACTCAGGATCACTTCTGTCTTGAACTATATCCCTTCATTGCTCAATGATATTGCAGTAATAAACACATGGCGTTGGTTAGATCCAAAATAAAGGCGTTGGTTAGATCCAGTGACAGGACCCAAACAGTGAGAGTTCAATACCCGGTTAAGGCAGTAGAGAACTTGGAGAGGGGAATTAACAGGAGATAACTGAAAACTGACATCCATTAAACATGGCATGTGGAACTAGAATAGTGAGCGAAATAAAGGGTTCAGTTCGACATTCCAACCACCTGAAGAAGGTAGGTGTGTACAACGACCGAAACGTTGTAATAAATATGGCGACAATAGTCCGAATAATGTAAATAGTAATACATCAAACTAAGATTAGTCTTCTAGTCACATGTTTTTAATTAGGAGTTTGCTAAACATCCTATACACTAGTTTATGGATTCATTAGAAATTTAATTGCTTTTGTTCGTTTTAATCATTTCGCCCAGTGGCGGCATTGTATCGGTTTGTACAAAGTGATTCTTAAAATCATAAAAGCTTAGGGAACCGGCTGTTGAATTATCCAAAAATAACCTAATATATTAATAGCTGATAAATAATAGCAAAAATATAATTAATATCATTGCTGTAGGTCCTGCGAAGACTGAAAGTGTTTTTTATGATGAACATAATTAATTCTGACAAAAGAAATCATCTTCAAGTTAACTGATAGGTCTTCCACTAGATCTTTAGGACGACAGCGATTCAGTTTGAATGTAACTAAGAAATCACACCTGATAACCTCTAGAGTCAAAACACATCAGACTTTGAATATAAGATGAGGACAGAATTTCAATCTGGATTATCTGAAAATAATCTTGTATATTAATAGCTGATGATCTGTGTAAAATGTTAGCTATGCTATGCTCATGCGAGTACCTAGTGAAAAAAATATGGCAAATCTTCTAGTCATAAATTTGATAGGTCTTCCATTGGATCTTTGGGACTGCAGTGATTCAGTTCAAATGTGGCTAAGAAACCATAACACAGCTGATGACACTAGAAGCAAAAGGCATCACACTTCTAAACAGAAATATGATGAGAACAGAATTTCAATCTGGAAAAATCTTAATAAATGTTTTCTAATAAATTATCAAAATGGTTGAATTCTTTTTGATACTATAAAGTGATTTTTTTCCATTCTCAGATTTAAAGAAAATAAGCGAAAATAGATTCCTACAAATTATCTGTCTTTAAAGAACCGGTTCCTGGAAATTTGGAATGCCATTATTGATTTCACCCCAAGTAAGGTGATAAGGCCTCTAAGATGCAACAAGTTACTGACAGTGAAAGAATATGAGACAAATAAAAAAAT
>OZ038502.1:97454665-97484665 GCA_964036315.1 Acanthosepion esculentum
AATTTAAAAAAATAATAATAATATATTAAAACCTATTTTTACACGTTCTGACCCCAGTTTGGAGTCTATTTGCCCATAGCTGGGACCCTAACAAGTGCTACCACCCTGGGTAACAGTGGACCTGGGAATCCCAGTAATTAAGAGGTGGTTCCACATTCCTCAAAATCTCCTGATCAGAGGCCTTGCTACTACCGGATGTAGTTTATCGTCATACCCAGGACAGATATTTCCTATTCAACTTAGGTTTGAGTCATAAATCACTTCTGGTTTTGTCTACCAGCTTTATTCTTCAAACAACAAAGTACAACTATATTTTATTCTATTATATATTTACTGTTATTTAAAATGCCATCTGGTCGCTTATCAGTTTATTGTCCTACCAAGGACGGAAAATAATTGGTGGAGAAGGGGTTAAATAAAAGCAGTGTAAATACTTTGAGTACTTTTCATTGATACCATGAATTTATAAAAACAAAACAATTTGCCACGATTCTGGAAACTTTTGCATTAGCAGAAGACACGATAAAAATGAAGATACATTTCTGAAAAGGTCAATCTTTAATTATCCAAAATTGATTTTAAAATTTAAATTTCTGTCTGACATATGTTTCATATATTCTTCAGTTATTTATTCTCATAGTTTATTGCTTCCATATGAAGATGCTTCAATATTCTTTCAAAGTTTCAAGCAAAAGTCTTCATCCTTTGACATAAACATGGATGTCCCTTAAGGTTCTATACTGGATCCTACACTGTTTCTGATCTTCATCAATGATCTCCCTGATGTCATCAGTTCCCAACTAGATATTTATGCAGATGACATTGCCATTTGCTCCAGTCTCAATAGCAAATACGTCAGAGCTGACAAATTAAACCTGGCAACTGTTCTTGAAAAGGACCTCTAGTCAGTGGTTAACTGAGGCAGGAAATGGCTTGTAAATTTTAAGCCTTCCAAAACAAAACTGCTTTCATTTGACCCTCATGGAGAACATTTTCTGCCTTTTATTAACATGGCTGACTCCGCCTGTCTTTTCTACAAATATTTTTATGGCAACTGCTTTTTTTCCCCCTGGTGCCCCAACTACATGAAGTTAAGCATGCTACTAGATTGGCATCTAGGTCCCACCCTTTCTTTTGTTGAAATAGTGAAATTCAACCTCCACTTCTACTCCGACAGTTTCTTTTCTTGCATTTTTTCCTGCCTGTGGAACTCCCTTCTTTTTACTTGCTTCCCTGAAAACTACAATTTTCAAAAATTTAAATGCAATATCAATCGCCATCTATCTTCTTGAATCCTGTTCATCTTTTGTCCTTTCCTCAGTTTTTTTTCTTTCACTTTCTGTACTAGTGGCGTTTTTGCTATTACAGTGAAACATTTTTTTTAAGATACAGTGAAGCCAACTTCATATCTTTTGTTCTAACAAAAACCTTTAGCAAATTTTTATTGTAAATTTATTTTCTAAACTGTGCACACCAGGAATTGATTTAGCGTCAAACATTAGGAAATATTTATTAAATTTTACAGTGTTGAAAGTCTGTAACCAAAAATATGAATATGTAGCAGTCTGATATTAAACGAAAAAAAGGCAAAATATTAAAGGGAAAAAAAGGGCAAAATATTAAAGGGAAAAAAAGGGCAAAATATTAAAGGGAAAAAAAGGCAAAATATTAAAGGGAAAAAAAGGCAAAATATTAAAGGGAAAAAAAGGCAAAATATTAAAGGGAAAAAAAGGCAAAATATTAAAGGGAAAAAAAGGCAAAATATTAAAGGGAAAAAAAGGCAAAATATTAAAGGGAAAAAAAGGCAAAATATTAAAGGGAAAAAAATTAAAGGGAAAAAAAGGGGAAAAAATTAAAGGAAAAAAATTAAAAGAAAATGAAAAAAAGATATTTGAAATTAATATTTGATATAGCAGCATTAATTTTTATTAAAGCTTCTAATCATGATGACATCAATCTCACTTGATTTACAAAAGATTTACTGGAACGTTTTGCTTCTCTGACAGTTTTTTTCAATTCTGTTCCTTTGCATTGTCATCATTTTATTACTTTCTGTTTATATCCATTCCACAGCTACCCAATTAGATTTAAATTTAGTGACATACGTGACTAATCAAGCACATATACTGTTTGCTTCTTTAGAAACATTTTTTGATTGAGAACATTAGAATTCTTACCAGGATTCATTATTGGTAACCACAGTCTCAGCAAGATTAGATATGCAGATGACACAGAGCACTGATAGATACAGAAAGGAAAATAAGGGAACTCCGACAGAAGGTAGTAAAGGAAAGCAAGAAGAAAGGACTAAGCATAAATTGTAAGATGCCAGAATGTATGGTTGTTAGCAAAAAGAAAAGCCCAACATGCAAATTACAAACTGGAGATGGCAAAAAACAAGTGCAAAAATTTAAATATCTAGAAAGTTTTTTGAAAAGAGGACAGAAAATGTGATGCCAATTCTGAAGGTGCATCAGGATAGCAGAAGATGCTTTCCAAAAGCTAAGCAAAATATCAAAAAACAAGAAATTCTCATTAGAAACGAAGAAAAGGGTACTAAACTGTTATATATTAGGTGTAGCTTGCTAGAACATTTTCTATAGAGATAGATCCAGAGTAGCAAGACGCTTATGATATTTGAGAAGAGGATTGTAGGATGGTCAATAAATCATCAATGAATGCTTTTAAACTGTCAATGCTGGAAACTGAGGATTGGGCAGCTCTAGTCCAGATATGGCAGTATTACTCCATTTTTCATCTGATCTGGCTCTTGTAAATACAGAGTATAGCAGGAGGAGTCAGGTACTCCCTAGAGTAGTACAAGCAACTGATGATTTTTTTTAGCTTCTTTATTGATGGATGATGTGTTCCATTTGAGGTCTGGAGTATGTTTGAGCCCTTTTAGATGTTCAAAGCAAGGAGCCGTATTAAGAGTACTACCATCCATCATGAGTTTCAAGGGGAATGTTAGCAGCTTGGTTTTGGAAGGATCATCCACATTTTTGGAAATGCACCCATGAAATGTGCTATTGGCTCCATAGACATTTATTAATGATTTGAGAATGTTCTTAGGCAAATCATTAATATAAAGCAGAAAAAGGATAAGATGGAGAGGACCTTGAAAGATGCCTGCATTGATTCGATGGGCTTCAGCGATCTCACCATTAACATCTTTTGTGGACCAACCTATGATGGCAGAGACTTGATAATTAAGAAGACTCTTCCTTTGTTGGCTTCTTAGAATATTTTCGAGCACTTTCCCTGGAATTGAGTATCTTGTCCCTTGAAGAGAGTGTGGTGTATGTGGGGCCAATGTAAGAATTTAATGCCACTTGTTGATTGCTAGTGTTGGAGATACAATCTCCCAAAGGACATAATTCATACACATTTTTACATAGGGTGGATTTTTGAGGTGATGACGTATTTCTAAGAATTAGATGTTCTGAATTTTTTTATAATAAATCATAAATCTGAGGTATTAGTTAAAATCAGTAATTTTTATCTGTTGGTGGATTATAATTTTAATAGACATTTTATCTTTTTATAATTAGGATGCATCAGGTTACAATAAAACAATTTCAATGAGCAGATTGCTTTAAAGCTAATCTTATTTCTTCAACAAAATGGTTTGGAAAACATTATGTATTTTATGTTGCTTAATTCAGCAATATATCTAATTAGGAAATCATTTTTACATTGTGAGATATGGGGAGGTAGAGGAGAGAATGACGGGAGAAGAGAGAGACAGGCAGGCAGGGAAGGGCGGGAGGAGAGAGAGAGAGAGGCAGGCAGGCAGGGAAGGGCGGGAGGAGAGAGAGAGGCAGGGAAGGGCGGGAGGAGAGAGAGAGGCAGGGAAGGGCGGGAGGAGAGAGAGAGGCAGGGAAGGGCGGGAGGAGAGAGAGAGGCAGGGAAGGGCGGGAGGAGAGAGGCAGGCGCGGGAGGAGAGAGGCAGGCAGGGAAGGGCGGGAGGAGAGAGAGAGTAGGCGCAGGAGGAGAGAGAGGCAGGCAGAGAAAGGAGAGAGGGGGAAGAGAGTAGGCGCGGGAGGAAAGAGAGGCAGGCGTGGGAGGAAAGAGAGAGAGGCAGGCGCGGGAGGAGAGAGAGAGAGGCAGGCGCGGGAGGAGAGAGAGAGAGGCAGGCGCGGGAGGAGAGAGAGAGAGGCAGGCAGGGAAGGGCGGGAGGAGAGAGAGAGAGTAGGCGCGGGAGGAGAGAGAGAGGCAGGCGCGGGAGGAAGGCGCGGGAGGAGAGAGAGAGAGGCAGGCGCGGGAGGAGAGAGAGAGAGGCAGGAGGAGAGAGAGAGAGGCAGGCAGAGAAAGGAGAGAGGGGGAAGAGAGTAGGCGCGGGAGGAAAGAGAGGCAGGCGCAGGAGGAAAGAGAGGCAGGCGCGGGAGGAGAGAGACGCAGGCAGAGAAAGGAGAGAGGGGGAAGAGAAAGAGAAAGATCACTAGAACCGCATTGATGGCAAGGTTTTAAATGTTTTCAGAAGATGGGAAACACCATCTTTTTAAAGTTCAATTTTGTTTATCAACTTCCAGTGCTGATCAGAGTGTCAAGATTTATCTCTCTATCCAAAAGGGAAAAGGAAAAAAAAAAAAAAAATTACTTCACACATCAAAGCCTGCTTGTTTAAGCTAAAGCCACTTTCGCTACAAAAACATTTCTACCTAATGAGACTCACTTCAAGCACGATTGATTTTTACAGGGTTTTTTTTATGGCAGTTTGTTTTTGTTTTTAAAATCGGTAAACAAATCTTAAGTACAGTAACACTGAAATAGGAATCATGGATTTGTATCAGAAATTTTCTTTCTTAAATTATTAAGCAATCTGTAAAAATTTAAGGCCAACAACTTTCAAGTCACCACCCTTCTATGTATTTGTGTGCATTTGAATTTATAAGCTGTAAACATTTAACTGGAATATATCATATCCTTTGATATTTACCACCAACTGGCAAAGTTAAATTCTCTAGGCCTTCTTTCCTCATTATGTGTTCCAGAAATTTCAGCTGTCTCTGATTTTAAGTGTCCTTATTCCAATTTTCTGACTTCCTTATTACTAATATGTTCTGCCCGTGATATTCCTTTCTTCATATAATCTGTGTTGCATCAAGTCTCTTCATCTGTCAGCAGATTGTCCAGATATAGTAAAGATTAATTATGTAGAAATTCTGCACTTTGCTTTATTTCTAAAGACATTTCTTATCTATAAATACTTCTGTTAGTTTCTGGAAGACATTTTTCATGCTTCCTGTTACTAATAAGTTAAATTTCTGTTCCTGCTTGATTTTGGCATCCCCAATATGCAAGCCTCTAAAAGCAACCTGACTGTCCACGCTTGTTCATGGAACCAATTCCTGGCTACTTTTCCAGCGTTCACCCTACTCCTTTTGAAAATTTTCATCAGCATTACCTTTGCATCAGTCTCGGTATACATTTATTGGCTTCATTACAAATGCTGATGTCTTTTAAAACTGGTAGTGCTACATAGAAGACATGCTCAAAAGACATGTCTATGCTGGGTAGATCGCCTGCTGAAGATTAAAGATTCTCATCTTATCAAGATACTTCCATCTGGTAACTTGGCTGGTGAAAGAGAAGAGTGCCATGGAAGAAATACGGGGAATCTTTAAAAAATGGACATTCTTCTCCTGTGGAATCACCTACAATTCGAGAAAGGGGAGGAAAAGGGACGAGGAAAAGGGACGAGAAAGGGGAGGAAAAGGGACGAGAAAGGGGACGAGAAAGGGGAGGAAAAGGGACGAGAAAGGGGAGGAAAAGGGACGAGAAAGGGGAGGAAAAGGGACGAGAAAGGGGAGGAAAAGGGACGAGAAAGGGGAGGAAAAGGGACGAGAAAGGGGAGGAAAAGGGACGAGAAAGGGGAGGAAAAGGGACGAGAAAGGGGAGGAAAAGGGACGAGAAAGGGGAGGAAAAAGGACGAGAAAGGGGAGGAAAAAGGACGAGAAAGGGGAGGAAAAAGGACGAGAAAGGGACATAAAATATTTTGTATCGGAAGGAAGATTCAAACAAAAGAATCAGTATTGGTGCTCTATCAAAATGCAAAACATTATTTTGCAGCTCAAAAGCATCAGTATATTCATTTTGTAGTCATTTCAAATGTTGGTCAGTCTCCTCTTGTTGCTTCACTTATCTCTGTGTAAAGGAATGCTCAGTGTAGATTTGGGCAAACAAGCTGGTATTTTCGTCGACTGACCCAGACCTGTTGCAAAGTTTTGTATTTATGTTTTCAGGGAATACAAACTTGAAGGTTTTTGAATTTAATCAAGTGAACAGCAATTGATTGGAAATTTTTTTTTTCTGTGTTCAAAAATATCAAACTTATTTTCATAGCTTCCCAAAGATGATTTCTGCGGATTATTTGAAATTTTTTGATTATTTCTATCAGAATTACTGGAACTAGGGTCACTTGTGGTAGAGGAATACTGCTGAAATGGTTATGATGAAGGAAGTGTGTGATATAAATCTAAGAAGAGGCAGAAGAAGGAAGTGAAGATTGTGTTACTGATAACATTTCTTTTCATAATGATATTCTTCAACATCAGTCGACGAACTGTATGGGTCAAAGTTCATAAAAATCAAAGGAAATGGGACATAGATGATCTTACACAATAGTAAAAAAAAAAAAAAAAAAAAAAAAACGGAGACTAATCGCCAAATATATAAAAATGGAATTTAGGTTCGTAAAGTGCACAAAAGTAATTAGGCACAAGAGGTTTGGTTTTGTTTTACGGCAAATCAACCTCAATTGGTTATTTAATGCAGACAAGATTTTTATTGCTGGTAATAATATTTTTTTTCAAATATGTATTGCTGGTAAAAATTTCTCAAAAAATTTGTTGCTGAGATTAAAACCTATTTTTATACTTTCATAGTGTTTTGACCCCTTTTGGTGGTGGGAGGGGAATTATTTGCCCATAGCTGGAACCCTGACTGGTGCTACTACCCCTGTCAGCTATTAAGAGGTGGTTCCATCCTTCTCAAAACTTTCTGATCAAAGGCCTTACTGTCAGATTTAGTTTATCTTCTTACCCAGGATGAAGGCACAAGAGGAAAATTGCAGTTATAAGAAACTGAACTTAATGGGCGATAAAACAATTGAGAGATTATCTGCTTAGGGAGAGCCTATTTTTGTGTGCGATCATATCTAAAAAAATATATCTTAGTTGCTTCAAGGCAGTCACTTCTGCAATCATTATCTTCAAATTGTCTTGAATTCTCATTGATTTACTGACTGATTAAGAATATTCAAAACTAAGAAATTTCTTGAAAGCTATCTTGTCAGCTGTTTCTAAGTGGTTTAAATAAGAAAAGTACCAGTCAGTAGTTTGGGATATTAGATGCTGACACTATGAAGAAGATGTAACATGCTTACCATGGAGATGTTGGCCTGGTGCTCCTGCCAGATATCTCAAGATTCTTGACAAAATGCAAAGAATAATCAACAATTCTATCCGTCTTGAGGCAGCATCACAACTTCATTCACTTTCCTACCACCATAACTTAACTTTCCTGTCTCTTCTTGAAATATTTCCATGGCAATTGTTCTGATGAACATTTTCATTTTTGAAGAGGAGGGGGGGGGAGAAGGCAAAGAAAACGAGGGGCATGAGGCACGAAAGAAGACGAGGTGGGCGAGAAACGAAAGAAGAAGAGGGGATGAGAAAGGAAAGGCGACGAGGAAAAAAGGTGGAGAAAAGGACATGATAGAATTATCACCATAACTTAATTTTCCTGTCTCTTCTTGAAATATTTCCATGGCAATTGTTCTGATGAACTTTTGTTTTTGGTACTTTGACTTTACAAATTCGATTGTAGGTGTTGATTCATTCATAAAGATTGGCCTCTAGGTCTTATCCTTTTATTGCTCAATTAAATCCAAGTTCTTTTCTAATACATTCGCATTTCTCAGCTGTGGAAGTCTTCTGAATTCATGCTTTCCTGATGACTACAATCTTGAAAAATTTTAATGTAAGTCAATCACCACCTTCGTCCTTTTTTTTTTTTTTTAAATCCTGCTCTTTCATTGTTTTTTCTCCTCACTAACGTTTTCTCATTTTCTTTCACTCTCAGTAACTTTTTTTAGCATCAGGAGTTGCATCTCCTTCCACAGAGAGATGTTGAGATATGACATTCTACTTAAAGTAGGTGGCACTGACAATTTGCATGCAAACAATACTGGGCAGGTAGCCAATAGCCAGCATGTATCTTAGATGGGGAGAGCTATGTAACACCACTCTTCCCTCTCAGTCGAGAGCTATGTAACACCACTCTTCCCTCTCAGTCGAGAGCTATGTAACACCACTCTACCCTCTCAGTCGAGAGCTATGTAACACCACTCTACCCTCTCAGTCGAGAGCTATGTAACACCACTCTACCCTCTCAGTCGAGAGCTATGTAACACCACTCTACCCTCTCAGTCGAGAGCTATGTAACACCACTCTACCCTCTCAGTCGAGAGCTATGTAACACCACTCTACCCTCTCAGTCGAGAGCTATGTAACACCACTCTACCCTCTCAGTCGAGAGCTATGTAACACCACTCTTCCCTCTCAGTCGAGAGCTATGTAACACCACTCTTCCCTCTCAGTCGAGAGCTATGTAACACCACTCTTCCCTCTCAGTCGAGAGCTATGTAACACCACTCTTCCCTCTCAGTCGAGAGCTATGTAACACCACTCTTCCCTCTCAGTCGAGAGCTATGTAACACCACTCTTCCCTCTCAGTCGAGAGCTATGTAACACCACTCTACTCTCTCAGTCGAGAGCTATGTAACACCACTCTACTCTCTCAGTCGAGAGCTATGTAACACCACTCTACTCTCTCAGTCGAGAGCTATGTAACACCACTCTACTCTCTCAGTCGAGAGCTATGTAACACCACTCTTCCCTCTCAGTCGAGAGCTATGTAACACCACTCTTCCCTCTCAGTCGAGAGCTATGTAACACCACTCTACTCTCTCAGTCGAGAGCTATGTAACACCACTCTACTCTCTCAGTCGAGAGCTATGTAACACCACTCTACTCTCTCAGTCGAGAGCTATGTAACACCACTCTACTCTCTCAGTCGAGAGCTATGTAACACCACTCTACTCTCTCAGTCGAGAGCTATGTAACACCACTCTACTCTCTCAGTCGAGAGCTATGTAACACCACTCTACTCTCTCAGTCGAGAGCTATGTAACACCACTCTACTCTCTCAGTCGAGAGCTATGTAACACCACTCTACTCTCTCAGTCGAGAGCTATGTAACACCACTCTACTCTCTCAGTCGAGAGCTATGTAACACCACTCTACTCTCTCAGTCGAGAGCTATGTAACACCACTCTACTCTCTCAGTCGAGAGCTATGTAACACCACTCTACCCTCTCAGTCGAGAGCTATGTAACACCACTCTTCCCTCTCAGTCGAGAGCTATGTAACACCACTCTTCCCTCTCAGTCGAGAGCTATGTAACACCACTCTTCTCTCTCAGTTAAGAGCTATGTAACACCACTCTTCTCTCTCAGTCGAGAGCTATGTAACACCACTCTTCCCTCTCAGTCGAGAGCTATGTAACAACACTCTACTCTCTCAGTCAAGAGCTATGTAACACCACTCTACTCTCTCAGTCGAGAGCTATGCAACACCACTCTTCTCAGTTGACATGCAGATGTGCAAAAACCAAATAAGATGGACACAATAAGGTGAGATGATTTTGATAAAGTTTACAAAAATCATATGCCTGTAACATTCAACACTGTTGTTAAAGGTACATCCGTTTAGAGTACTAGTTGTACCGTCATTTTATGATCATTACTGATGAGGTTACCACAAAGCATGACCACCTCACTTGTCACCCTCTGCTGTTCCTTTGATCATGTTTATTTTATTAAATGGCTGAGGTTTAGAAGTTTTTTTCCCAAGTAACTTGCATGCAAGGCATGTACGAGTGTTTTGTAGGAGCAAGCCATATTCCCTTCTACAAAAAACAAACTCCAAAACCAAATTAGTAACATTTCATTATCAACAAGGAGATGCTGAATTTTTATCTATCATGGACAGTGTTACACTAAAGGAGGCCTCTCCTTACTTTGAAAATTTATTAAGACTCAAGTTCCTCCTAAATCCCAAGTAAAACTCATATATACAATCCATTATTAAAAATGCTGGAAAAATGATCAGTTTGTTGTACTGTTGCTGTAAGTACCTGACACTTAACATGTCCTATTTTGACAAGAGCCAAATCAGACCAAAGAGAGTCCTGCTGCCCTAACTGGGCTGGAGCAGCAGAGTTCTCCCTTTCCAGTGAATATAGTTCAAAAGTTTCAAACCTCTCACTACTATTATAGCAATAGTAGTGAGAGGTTTGAAACTTTCCATGGTAAATGTTCCGATGAGCTACATTCTTTAATTCCACCAGTTCAGACCATCAAAGTTAAAACCTGTTATGCCACATACAAGGAGGCAAATCATCCCCATTCCCTTCACATTCCATTAGTAAGGAAGAAGTACCATTTGAACAGCTTCTGCCCTAGGACTACTTAAACAGATTCCGAAGAGTGTTTTTTATGGCTACAGTCTTAACCTCTTCAATCTTGAGTCAACCTTTATCTTTCTGCATAATCTGCACTTTGCAGTTGTTCCCAGGTTCACCCAGAACCATGGTGGCAGCACTTGTTAGGCTCTCAGCTATGGGCAAATAGTGATCCCCACCAAAACACTATACAAGGGTAAAAATGCATAAAAAACATTACTAACAATATTTATGCACTGTGTTGGGAGAATAATTAGTAAAAAAAAAAAAAAAAACTGCTTTCATTACAGTAGTAGCATTAACGCTGCCAGTGTTCCCTGTGGTCTTGTACCAAACATAACTTTTGAAAATATTGATAAAAGAAGAAAAATAAAGTCCAATTTCAGGCACTAAGAAAGATTTTTGTGGCAGAAATTCTGCAGCATAAAATTGATGCCGTATATGACTACTTGGGCAGCACTTGTTATTTGGGACGATTCTCACACTTGATAAAGAGGAAACCTAAAACATTGATAATCGGTTGAAGAAATTGATTACTGTAGACAAAGTTTTGTCATCAAGAGATGATATCAAAATTATTATATAAAAAGAAAAAAAGTTTTTCTCAATTTAGCACACTGCCAGAATATGAAAATGAAATGAATAGGAAAAACAATTTTTAAAAAAAAGTCAGATGAATCAAAAGAACAAGAAACAAGAAATATCAGAAATTCTCAAAATCCAAAAAGACAAAAATAATTAAATCCATGAAGAATTTAAAAAACACATAAATGAAATTGCAAGAAAAATATTGACGAAGAAATTAATTACCAAAGACAAAGTTTTGACCTCAAGAGACGAATGATCAAGTCTTACATAAAAAAGGAGCAAGAATATTTATCAGTTTTGCAAACTGTGGGAATACGAAAATAAACACAGGATCCAATTTAAAACAAGCCATGAAAAGAAATCCTCAAAATCCAAAAAGAAAACAACTAAGTCAATGAAGAATTTACAAGACAGGAAAATGCAGGCAAAATGATCCAGACATGTCTGCAATTACCTGGGGCGAGTGGGAGGGGATTAAAGAAATTGCTTGTGGAAAAAGCAGTGGGAAACCATTTGATGGTTTCCAAGGCACTTATGAAAATACTCAATTTTCAGATATAAAAGAAAAGTTGTGGAGAATTGTGATTTGGAGAATTAAGTAAAATCAAAATATAAAAAAAATAAATAAATAAAATAGCAGAAATACTTTGGGAAGAAAGAGAAAAGACTACCAACGACATTGTAAATTAGTACAGAAAATTTACCCAACCGAAATACAAAAAGCTAATCGCATGAAAAAAGTAATTCTTTTGGAAGCATGCAAAAAACCATCACAGAAAATAAAAATGGCAAAATACGATTTCATATTCAAATAGATTATCCAAAAGACCAGATTTAATTTTACTGAAAAACAAAAATAAAATGTAAAAAGATACAATGGGAATGGTAAATCAGTGAGAATAGTAGTTTCAGAATACAAACAAATGGTATCATTTTAGGCAGCACTGCGTGATCAAGCACAAAATGTTGGCATTGCGTGCATCAACCTATCGCTAAAAAAAAAAAAAAAAAAAAAAAAAAAAACACAAGTAAAAAAAAAAAAAAATCCCATGCCATCTTTACTCCAGTCAGGCGTTAAGCAGGTAACTCTGTTGATGTCAAATGTTGAGACGCCCCGTCTTACCAGTTTAACAATGACCTGACATCCCAGGGCACTACTCAATCACCGACATCAAGAACCAGGATTCCCAGGGTGCTATCTTGACTACTCCCATACAATCGGCCAGGCAATAAGAAACTGATTCCTCCCCAACGGCCACTATGCTTCTGCAATGGGGAGAGGAGGGAGATGTAGAAGTCAAATGGCTTACCTGCTAACATGGCTGCCTTCTTGGAAAAGCAAGCCAGCTAATTTTTTCCTCATTTATAGGTGAGTGCCTAATGCAGCAGATGGGTTGGTCCATTTTGCTAAAATGGACCTGCCAGACTCATTTGCAGGAGTTGTCTCTGCCAGTGGAGATCGTTGTGTCTGGTCTGAGACCAGTTCTGTTCTTAATTGATTTCGAGAAGCAACATCTGTTGCTTGGCGAACTGACAGGAGCATGGGAAGAAGGGATTGAGGAGGCGTATGAAAGAAAGTTGCTTCGGTATGGGGAACTGGTGGCTGAGGTCCATGAGAGAGGATATAGCTGCACTCTGGTGCCATTTGAGGTTGGCTGTAGAGGATTCCCTGCTGCCTCTTTAAAGAGATTCCTCAAGTGTGCTGGGATCCCAAAGCCGAAGAAGGTGATAAAGACTTGTGGTGAAAAAGCGGTGGAAGGAAGTGTATGGATTACCCAAAAATTCTTATCGAGTCGCACGTAATTAACATAGACCGGTTACAACATAACATCATCCAGCTGTTGCGGGCCCACCGTGTGGAAAGGTACTGAGCTTAATGGGCCGAAACCTTGCTGAAGCATGATGCTCAGCTGAAGATTGCACCTGGTCTGGAGCACTTGATGTGTATTTGTGTTCATTAAATGACTCGGGTTCAGTTTAACTTGGTGTCTACACCAGACTACTTGGGTGTCAGACGACTTGCAAGCTAACCAATATTCCACAACCATGAAAGCACAATATTTTTGAACTTCTTGTTTTTGGAGTAGCCTTTAAGGTTGAGAAAATATCAGGCATTAATGAACAACAATTACAAATTGGTTGAAAGAAAAAAACAAAAAAATGAATAAAATGGGATTGTTTTTAACAACATTTATTCTATTAGGAACTTTCAGTACAGAGAATGTTCAAGGAGAATTCCTGAATGAGTGTGCATAATTTTAAGGAATGTTTTTACAATAGTCCCTGTAAAAATAAAGAAATTGAATTGGTCGAACTTATTCTGTTAGTGAATGAAAGTGTATAGTTGATGTCATAAACAGTGAAGTCTTATGGCTAAAGTTAGTGAGGGTGCTGCTTCAGAAGATATTTCAGACATTGTTTTAATATTGTTTAAAACGAAACATAAAAAGAAAATTTATATATAAACTTGCTAAAATCCTTAACAATAATATTATTTTTACTTATAAATTGTTACAGTTCAAGCTTGATACATTCATTTAAAAATGAAATGCATTCTTTCTGCTTTACATTCAGCAAAAAGGTTAATTTTCTGAGTGTCTTTGAAAGATTCTCACAGTTTCTTATTTCTAAAATAGCAGTTTTGAAATCTATTATATATTCATTGACTTTAAAGAAACTAATTTCTCAAGATTACATTTCGTTGTAAATTACTTTAATATGAGGAATAATATGATGAAAAATATGAAATTATCATCATTCAGGTATTGTAAAATTTCTGTTAATTCTGCAATGATTTCATCTGCATTTGATATTGACTGAATTTCAGTAAGGCAGCTTTTTAAAGGTGACAAATTTCATGATACATTCACAGTCCATATGTTAAACTTCCACCTTATTTGAGGATGGATGTGTAATGCTGACATCTATATGCTTCTTGAGAATGGATATATGTTGTGGTGATCTTGAAAATGTTGGCTCAGCCAAAATGTTAAAGAACACTATTCTTGCAGCGCGTGTAATACTTGCTGCACCTCTCATTATTAAATTGACGTGCATAACAGTGAATGAAATGTGCACTACTGTAAATCTCTTTTATTTTTGCTTGAATCCCTACGTCTTTGCCTTTCGTCACATTTGCACCATCAAATGTCTCCGTTTTTGTCCATTTCCTAGAAGGATTGTTCTCGAATACTTTTTCATATGCCATCTGCAGTTTGATTTTTGGGAATAAAGAGTTACCAAAAAATGCTCAAATATTTCTTCATTCAACACGTACCATAGAACAATGACCATTTGAGTGTATTCCAAAACATCTGTCGTGTCATCAGCCATGACAGCTACAAATGAAGCTACCCTAATGCCTGTCCTTATCTCTTCATGGTATATTTGTACCTGGCAACCAAGTATCTAATTCTGAATGTTCTAAGTAATTCTTCAAATCTGGACCTAATTTAGATGCCAAATTTGTGAATCCTATAAATACCCCTGGATTTACTGAATCATGTATTTCGTCATATCCATGTGAGTGAGTTTCAAAGTTTCCACAAAATAAAATACAATCTATTATTTGGGATAAAATGTCATGATTCTTTTTAGCTTTCATGTTATGCTCATTGATTGAAAGTCTGTAGGCCTCATTAAATTCCTCTTTAATATTTAGTTCAGTCAGTTATGTTCTATGCGTGATACACACTTAGGCAATCATGTATCTTTCAATACATGACTGACGAGGCATAGTTTTTCCCCCCACAGTAGGTGCCATTTTTTTCTGCAGTAGACCAGTTGCCATCCAAGGCTATAGAACTCTGTCTGTCCTGCTATTTACCCATAGCTGGGGAGAGAAGAAGAGGATTCATATCTTTCCCAAAGGTATTAGCACATAAGTGAATGTAATGGATTCGACTGGAATTTGAACTTGGCTCTCCGATTCCTCATTCTGAGCCGCTATCCATTACTCCAACGTACATCCTAATATTTAGTTAGGTTTCCTAAAAGTGAAAGTGAAAGTGAAACCATATTTGCAATATGTTTCTTTGACTTCATGTTTGTCAATTTTTCTTTCATTCTATTTATATTCCTCAAACTGTCTTTTGTCCAAACAGCAAACACAGGAAGCAAAACAACACATTTTTTTTACTTTGCAGACATAAAGCCAACTTTTCCAGTGGTACCGTTCAGAATTAAAGCTACAAATATTCCTCTTGTTGTTGCTTATTCCTGGCGGAGATATTTGAATATCAGGTGTTGAATGGCCTATTTTCTTAACTCTAACTTTATCATAGAGAGACAACTTTGAAAACTTAAGCTGTTGAAGTTCACTTACTCTCACTGAACTTGGGGATTTAAGGTGGTCATGGTTAGATTATTAAAATTTTCTATACACCAATACAACAACAACAACAAATAAAAAAATGAATTAAACTGAATAGCTGGAAACATGATAGTTATCTACAGTTTGTCACATTCAAGAATATGGTAAATGCTTTTTAAGCCCAACGCTCACTGTCAAAAATAAACACTGCGTTACACTCAGGCAACAGGGTTGGCACTGCATGTGTGACAGTGCCCTCTCTAACCAGCATTCAGCTTCTTTCCTCGGATATGTGCACAAGGCCAAATATCACATTACTGGAACTGTTAAGCATACAGTTCCATGCAAGGATTTTTGTAATTTTTCATGGAAGAGGGGATGGCTACTGACATTGAACTTAAGGATTCTATAATATACAAGTATAAAGAATGAATTAAAGAACAAAAAAAAGACATTATATTGAATGTTATCAACAATATTGAGTAAAAGGAAGACTGAGCTATTGTATTTCATCATCACCTATCTGACCCCCAAACTACCACCAATCTGGATGAACAAAGATCCTCTCAGGAAAGTACCCTGCCTTGGAAGACTGTTGAGCTTTAAAGTCACACCCAAACTTATGGAACTTGTTTATATACTCCATTGCTAAGGATACAGGTAAAATGGTCGACTCTCTATGCCACTCCAGTAAGTACCTGACCCTCTCCTATTATCCCCCACCATGATTAATCCCTGTAAAGAATAAACCTTGTTAAAAAAAAAAAAAAAAAAAAAAAAATAGGAGGTACAGCAGTTCTGCAGTGTCTATACATGAGCCGCTACTGGTCATGAATGTTTTCTGGGAGAGCAAGGATTTACCTTCTACCTCATTTGCAACATCGTAGGAAAAAGAGCTAGTCTCTTCAAATTTGCACTACACATGCACCCAGTTTTTTTTTTCCATGCATGTCCAAAAGCTGAAAAGGGTAGCTTCTGCTAATTGTGTTTTCAAGACCTGCAAGTCTAACCAACTGGGTGTAGCATCTGCTTAAATAGATTACCAAATCCAATCTAAAAATACTTAATTTCTTTCAAATTGAAACCTTCAAAAGGGAGAAGAAAAGGAGGAGAAAAGGAGAAAGGAGAAGAAAGAAAATTCTTCAAAGAGTGCATGTAGACATCTTGTCAGCTCAATGAAGGAGTCATAAGAAAAATGAAAAGATATAAAAATATCAGAACTACAGACACTTTAGAATGTCAAAGTCATCACTATTATTATCTGAAGTTAATAGTTCATAATGGTTCCATAAACCTTTATAAAAAAAATCTGAAAGTATTAAAGACTAAAGAATCAGCGCAAATGGGTACCAAAGATCTGAGCTATTATTTGATTTGCAGTAAATAATTGCCAGATACCTATTATGTAAAAATAGAAAAAACACCTATATTATAAATTAAGAGCTGATTCTTTCTTACACACTGCATGCATGTCATTTTACAAGTGACTATGTAATGTCTATGTGTGTGTGCGTCTGTATTATGCATAAGTGACTTACATGTCATTGTGTCATTTCATGTACAAACAAATGTATATACACAATTTGAATTGAGTTTGATGTAAGACAGTGGAATGATACATTCCCCACCGACTCAGTATAGGCAATCCCTAACCTAGACTGAGCAACAATAAAATAACAAAATCAAAGAAAAATAATAAAATTAAAAATTTTAAAAAATTTATCAGGAATAAATCTTTAATTTTTTTCTTCATTTTTTTAGAAAGAATTTATAGGTCTGTTATTGAATTAAAATACACACACACACAGAAGTACATGTAATTTAAATGGAATTGAAATGGACATCTGTATTGTGAAGGCTTATTTCCCTTTGTCTGGCAACACCCCCTGGGTAACAAGAAAATAGCATGAGCTGCCTGTTTGAAGTTATTTTCAGGACTCGTTTTGTATTAAAAATGAATATATTTTCTAAAAATGTTTTTTTTAAATGAACAATAATTTAGATTTGAAATTTGATCATCTTACCATTAGCAAAATGAGACAAGATTAGTAATTGAGTCAGTATTAAAATACAAGGAGTTCAACGCTTTCAGTTTTCCTCACAAAATAGTTTAAACTTCTGCAATAGGATTAGCGTTGTATCAGATCTCAAATTCTAAAGTTATACATTCATTTTTTTCTCCCATAAGGCGGAGCATTAACTTAGAACCATGACCTTGTGCCCTTCATTGTATTTCTCAATGAAATACTATTTGAGATGTCTATCCCCACTTCAAGTAAAAGAAGACAGGTTGAAAGTGAAGAGAAGTTGACATGAAGATGGCTTGCCAGTTCCCCCAAGAGGAAGATACACTTATTTGATTCCCCAACACATACTGCTTCATTCAGAAACCCATCCCAGCCTGTCTCTTCAGCTTAAAACAGAAGTATAAATATCTGTAAATGTGCATGACAAAGACGTACAATAACAACTTTGAACAAAGCATCTTTTCCTCCTACAGCCAGAATCATTTTAGATAAACAAAGTTAACCCAACTGTGACAATTGCTGTCACATCCAACCACATGCCATATTTTATTTTCTTGGGGAAATATAAAAAAAAGAAAGAAAAAAAAACTCACTCTGATTTCCTCACGGGCATTACAAAAGGAAAAAATCCAGAGACTATCATATGCGCAATCTGGGAAAATTTTGTCCTGGACCCATATGTGGGCACCCCCATATTAAACTCACAATTTATCACATCCTACAACCATGGGAAAGTTAAATGAACTCCAGTATCTGGGATGGTATCAGAGTTTTGTGTCTGTCCTCTCCCTTTGCTGTATTTCTGTTTCTGCATAGTTCAGTGTAATACCAGTAAGTATACTTTGCCCTGGAAATTTCAAATTTCACAGCACCTCCCCATCATACTAAAGTAAGAGAGCTAGATTATTCTGACACCAATGTGACAGTGATGATAGGGACTTGACAATTTTTACCTTTGGCTCATGTATACTAATGATGTGTCACATAACCTTATTACCATGAGAGGGTTATGGTAAATACAGGATTAGAATGTAGTATACACACACACTGAATTGTTAACTACCGAAGAAACACTCGATTTTAACATTGAACCAAAATGTACAATTTTGTAGTAATTACTTACATGTTTTAATGTAACAGTGTATAATAAATATTTATTGCTCTACTTTTGTATTGAGCCCTGTTTTAAATTAATGTTTTGAATGTTGTTATTGTATTTTTTGTTCTTTCTTTTCTACGTGGCAGAGTCAGTGACAGCATATCAAATCCAACAACAGTTCCCTCTGCCCAAGGAGCTGTAGGTTTAAATCCTGCCAGAGAGCACATATTTTTTCTTTAATAAGTTTTCTCAAATATTCAGGGTACTAGACAGAAACAAATATACAAAATTTTCCCTCAAAGTTGGCTTGAGAAAAATAGGGTTTTACTCATCTCTGATTGGTCAAATATTTCCCTTGGTGATTTTAATTCCTAACCAATAGACATTGATTAAAACAGTGTATATTGTATTGTGGAATCTTTTTGGCATGTTTGTAAATACTAATTGGGTAGAATATATATATATATACAGGGGTTGGACAAAATAATTGGAACAGGTGCAAATTGCACTCCTATATTTCAAAGACCTATTATATTAAGAACTTTAACTAAAACTTTGTAATTGCAGGTTATATCTATTGTAAATACGTTTATTTACCTAATTTACTGTCTTATTTATCTTTAGAATTTAGTCAAATTTAAGCTAAATGCGAGACCTCTCTGAGTTCGAAAAAGGGCAAATTATTGGAACTTGCATGGCAGGAGCCTTGATCACTAAGGTTGCTAAACTGTTTGGTTTTTCAAGAGCTACCATATCAAGAATTATGACACAATTTGAGAAACAGGGCAAAACCTCTAGCAACTGTAGCAATTCGGGCTGGACTTGCAAACTTACTGACAGGGACTGATGTGCATTGAAACGCAATGTGGCAAAAAATCATCGGACTACTGCAGTCAAAGTGACTGCCAAGTGGATAGTCCAGTTTCTACTAAAATTGTTCATCGTGAGCTCCATAAGGCTGCATATCATGGAAGAGCCGCCGTAAGGAAACCTCTTCTCTTCACTCGCAACATTCAAAAGAGGTTGAAGTGGTGCAGAGATCACAATGCCTGATCTGCAGACCAATGGAAGCAAGTCATATTCTCAGACTAGTACAGTTTTTCTCTTTTCCCAACTTCAGGGTGAGTTTATGTGTGGGGGCAGCCCAAAGAAGTTTACAACCCTGACTGCCTTCTTCCAGCAGTGAAGCATGGAGGTGGATCAGTGATAGTTTGGGCTGCCATATCATGGAAATGTCTCGGTCCAATAGTTGCCCTGCATGGTAGAATCAACAGCAAAGATTACCTGAACATTTTGGGAGATCATATCCATCCAATGGCCCAGACTTTATTCCCTGATGGTGACTGCATCTTCCAAGACGATAATGCTACAATACATACCACTCAAGTGGTTAAGAATTGGTATGAAGAGCATGAAAGTGAGCTAGAACACATGGAGTGGCCTCCCCAATCTCCAGATATCAATATTATTGAACATTTGTGGTGCATTTTGGAGTGACAGGTTAGGAGCTGCTATCCTCCACCGTCATGTCTTAAAGAGCTGGAACAGGTATTAATGGAAGAATGGCTGAAAATACCTCTGGATGAAGTCAGGAAGCTGTATGATTCCATTCCTAGATGTATTAAAGCTGTATGTGAGGCTAAAGGAGGACCAACTCCATATTAAATAAATTTTCTTTGAATTTAACAAGTGTTTGAATTATTTTGTCCAACCCCTATATATATATATATATATATATATATATATATATATATATATAAAAGATTATAAAACATTTTGAAATCGCTACACAAAAGCTTACACGTTTCAATACCATGATTGTACTTCTTCAGATTACTTACAATCACCTGAAGAAATGTAATCATAGTATTGAAACATGAAAGTTTTTGTCTGTCTATATTTCTGAGATGAGGTATTATGTACAGTATTTACATTAGTCGGACTATTGTCCTCATCTTTGTCACCATATTTGTCACAACGTTTCGGCCGTTGTACGCTCCGGCCTTCTTCAGGTGGTTGGAATTTCGAACTGAACCCTTTATTTCAATCACTAGGGTAGACTGTTCTAGTTCCACGAGCCAGGTTTGATGGATGTCAGTTATCAGGAGGAGGAGGACAACAACACTCAGAAAACAGTCTGCCTGCCTTATGTGAAGGGGTTATCAGAGAAAATACAAAGGATCTGCGGTCCATATAACATCAGGACAACCTTCAAAAGTGTGACAACACTTTGCAGATATCTCTCTTGAGTGAGACCCCCCATAGAGGAGAACATGACTAAAGACTGTGTGTACACTATCCCGTGCAGCTGCGGAAAGGAATATAAAGGAGAGACAGGTCGCCCCCTCAAGGTAAGGCTTCAAGAACACCAGAAAGCTGTAACGCAAGGGGAAGTAGAAAAATCAGGCATGGCTGACCACATATGGAGAGAGAAGGGAGATCACCGTCCCCTGTGGGATCATGTTGAGATCATAGACAGGGAACACCATTGGAAAATTCATAAACTTAAGGAATCAGCACATATGCTAGGTCACAAAAATCTCCTGAGTCGACCAAGCATAGAAATAAATACAATATGGGAACCAGTAATAAGGAGTGCCAGAGAAAAGCAATGATAAAGTTGCAATAAGAGCTCTGGTAAAAACATGCAATGATAACAGCAAAATTGCAATATGAGCACTGGTAAAAAATGGTGGCTGAAAACATTAGGTTTATAATACCCAGAAATTCATACCCAGATGTCCTCAAGGACACATGGCACAGTGGATAAAGGCGTTGGTTAGATCCAGTGACGGGAACCAAAGAGTGTGAGTTCAATACCCGGTTAAGGCAGTGGAGAACTTTCAGAGTGAAAATTAGCAGGAGATAACTGATAACTGACATCCATCAAACATGGCTCGTGGAACTAGAACAGTCTACCCCAGTGATCGAAATAAAGAGTTCAGTTCGAAATTCCAACCACCTGAAGAAGGCCGGAGCGTACAACGGCCGAAACGTTGCGACAAAGATGAGAACAATAGTCCGACTAATGTAAATACTGTATGAAAGTTTTTGTGTAGTGATTTCAAAAAATGTTTTTAATATAATCTCTTATAATAAAAATATAATATATTGCTCTACTTTGTATTGAGCATTTTTTTTAAAAACGTAAATGTTACGAACAGTGGATTTTTACTCCATCTGTTCTTTGTCTCATTTGGATGGATATGTGTGTGTGTATATATATATATACTTTGTATAAAGTACAAATGTATCTATGCATATACATTGCTATACATTTTAAAAATCTGAAAGTATACTTCCAACCCAATTAAAAATAATGGTATTAACTTAAAAGGCTTTCCAAGAGGGGATCAAACAAAAAGCTATAGAACTAATTTATTAAAGAAATTGATTAAATGAATTAATGAAACAAAGAATTCTGCCAAAATTCTTACATTCAGAAGCAGGAATTATAGAATGATGTCTACCCATAAAATTGATACAATCTTTAATTTGTAAACATTGTCATTGCTTCTATTCATTTAAAATTGTTAAATGAAATTATCAGTTGACTATATGAATGAAGCAAAGTTGAGGAGAGAAATGCAAACAAGCATGATGAAAGACAGTGAAGTGCAGATTTAATTAAATCTTCATTTGAATAAATTAAATTTTAGTCACAGCTTATGAGAAAACCTTTTTAATAAAAACAAACAATAAAAAAAATGTAATAGTTTAATTTTGACAACTAATCAGTTCCACTGCTATACTAAAAAACCTATAGATTTCTTTTCTTGTTCTATATTCAGATATACAGGATACTGTGCTTATCAATAATAATATTATATAATATGTTTTATATAATATGTTTACATAACCGACATCCTATGGAATTTTTCAAAAAAGATTATGCTGTAATTTACATAATAAATCCTGACACCTTCAATACAAATTATCAATACTTTTAATGAGACATGTCACCATGTGACTATTCCAAACTTCCAGCTTTTCAAAGATTACCAGGAAGTAAACAAAATAATTCTATCACTGGTGCTTCTTAATGACTGTGAAAGTCAAAAGTACTTGGAAAAAAAAAAAAATGAACTTGAGACAGTTGATGCACATCTTTAGGCACAATACTGATTATCTTATTTGAAAATTGTAAAAATGCAATAAAAATTAAACAGAAAGACCTTGTTCGTTTGTTTTAATCAAGTTTACTTTGATGCACACACGCGTGTGTGTTTTATCAAAAAGAAAGATACAACTTTTAAGGCAAGCATTCTCTTTTTATAAGCCTCAATATCAAGAGATAGAGCATTAGTAAAATTACATGGGCACTTATCTTACACGTCACGTACTTGATTGTTAAAATTAATTATATATATATATATATATATATATATATATATATATATATATATATATAATTACCAATGATGGAGGCATTGACTCATGCTAGTAATCTCTGAGCTTCAAATGATGTTATAATCTTAATCTAATAAAGAGTATTGCTGAAATAAATCAATATATCCTGAAAGTTTCACCAACATTAATTTGCATAATAAAATCTGATAGAGTTTATAAACCTTCAACAGATATCTTCTTTCAGGTATATCATCATGTTTCTCCACGAATTCCTGTAGCTTTTAGCAAGGTTTGCTTTTTTTCCTTATCTTTTCCACTCCCTATTTCAAAGTGATGGATTTTTATTTATTAATCCAATAGAAATCCACTTCTCTAGAATTGCTTTGTTTACATTATACAAAACTGAGTAAATATGACGGTTTCAAGAGTCTGAGAAAGATTTGTCTTTATAATGCACTATTCAGTCTTGCTTGGGCATAGACACACTTTGTGGCTGAGATGGTCTAAAGCACTTTGGATCGAATGACAGTTTTCCCTACCAAGGGGGATGCAGGTTCAAATCCTACTAGAAGATGCATATTTTCATTCAATGAGATTTCTTGAATATTCAAGGCCAGTAGACAAAAATAAAAAATTGTAGATAAAAGTTTCTTCTGGCTTTTAAATAATTCCTGCAATCAGTTTCCTCTCAACTACTAAACTGATCGCAACAAGTGTAACCAGTTTGATACAGCAGTAACCATTCTGCCTGTTACGTACCTCCACATTCACAGCCGAAATTTACATTTTTGTGAAAAGATAATCTCACAAGAGAGAGTATCTGTCGCCAGGTTCTGTTTTAAATGTGTCACCCACAAAGCCACTATTCTTTCCTTTTTGGACAGTTTACATGTGAGCCACGTTGAAATCTTGTGCTCGCCCTGGAGGTAAGTCATTTTCTTCTAGCGTTGCAAAAATGCATGCAATCCCGGGCCTCTTTTCCCTCTGCGGTAGTTCACAACAAAAATATATTGTTTAATAAATAAACAGAGCATCTACTCAAATATAGGTATCCACTAAAAATAACATTTCATAAACTCCGTATTTTACCAACCATTTGCACATGCACATATGGTATGTTACAGTTTCTCTGCTACACTTACCTTCAATATCTACTCTGAGTGTTAAATTCTCCAAGCATTCTTTCCTTATCTGTCTGAGAAATTTAAAGTCTGTTTCTAAGTGTCCTTTTTGTTTCCAATTAAGAAAATTTATGTCAAAAGGACATACACTTTTATAGAAGTAAATCTGAAGACTTCAATGATTAGCATATATATTGCAAAATAAATTCCCAGTGAACAGTGACCAGCAACAACTAAAGGTTTCATGTGTTTTTCATACAAAGGTAGTTGGCAACTGTTGTCAACATTGTAATTATATACCGACTTGGCAAGTTCAAGATATAATTAGGGTAGCTGACATGTACATACTTGTACACACCAACTAAAATCACCATGGTAGGAAATGGCCATACAACCAAGATGGAAACACAGGGTGTGCACATACACATATATATATATATATATATATATATATATATATTTTAAACATGTTGTGTTGAATGTTAAAGATAACATCGTCCTGCATATTTTCTTTTGAATTTTCTCCTATTTTCTAATGAGACTTTTTATTTGAAAATGATATCGAAATAAAAAGTCTCATTAGAAAATATGAGAAAATTCAAAAGAAAATATGCAGGACGATGTTGTCTTTAACATTCAACACAACATGTTTAAAAGAAAAGTTGCTGCCAAATTACACACATTATATATATATATATATATATATATATATATATATATATATATATAGAGAGAGAGAGAGAGAGAAGGCGACACATACACAGAGTGGGTATAAAAATGTACTTGTCTTGAACAGTCCATAAAATCTGATCAAACATTAAAATTTAAGGGAAGAAAGTGTTGGTTTGGCTGAGAACTTTCAAGCACTCCTTTTCATATTATCTAATGATGACAAATCTTACATTCTCTGAAGACAATAAGAAACCAAGTCAGGAATTTTTCTAAAAGTTACATCAATTTACCAAGGATTGATAATTAACTGGATTTTCTGTAACACCCACATCTAACATGCACTTAAAATTTGCCAAGAATTAAAAATAAAATATGCCTAGAGAGGTTAAAAAAAAGCCAATTATCTCCCTTTTGACAAGAAAGGTCTGAGGTATTAAAAGGTGTCCCCATGACAACTCCTTGGTAAGTATAGAAGTTGCTGCTTTGCTTCCCACAAAGGAGGACGCCAATTCCATGCATTCTAAAAAAAATTGAAGACATACAACAGAGCTGCAGCATGACCCTCTTGCATATGTTATTTGACCTTTTTATGTCCTCTTCACGTATTGCTTGCCAACTAAAATGTGGTTAATTTCTGTGTAGAATAATTTGTGACATATACGCACATGTGTGTGTGAGAGTGAGAGAATAAAGACAATGTCTTTTAGAGTTAGGAACATACATAAATATTCATCAGGATTATGAGTGTTAAATTTAAAAATTTTGAGAAGCCACCCGATAATATTTTTGCTCTTGGGTAGAGTAATGGATAGCGGCTTGGATTGAGCAGTCAGAGATCCGAGTTCAAATTCCAGTCAAATATATTACATTCACTTACGTGCTAATACCCTTTGGAAAGGTATGAATCCTCTTCCCCCAGCTATGGGTAAATAGCAGGATAGACCAGGTTCTATAGCCTTGGATAGCAACTGGTCTACTGCAAAAAGAAATGGCAACCTACTGTGGGAAAAAATCTGCCTCATCAGTCTTGTATTGAAAGATACATGATTGCCTAAGTGTGTATCATGCATGGCACATAACTGATTGATATAAAAACTTCTTACCAAATAAAATCTTTGCGTTTCCCTCAGAGGACAAAATGTGTTGGCTAAGGTGGGTTTTCTTTTTATCTTTATTCCTACTGTTCTTTTACAAATATACTCACTCTGAAATTATATAGACAGTAAAACCTCAAATTAACGGTCCCAGAACCAACAGACTCTGGATTTATCTTGAAAACTTTTCAAACTTTAATTAAAGGTAATAATAAAGGTATAGTAACTTAAAAATAAAGATCACATACATATATACTGAATTTATATTTATTTGAAATAATTTTGTACTGTACTGGCTGTTTTTAGGCAATGAAAAAAGTGCTTCAAATTAATCAATGAAAAAAGTGCTTCAAATTAATGGACAGTTTTAACAGACAACCTTCCCCACTATTATTCCATTAAATTAAGGTTCCACTGCGTGTGTTTTTATATATATGAGTAAGAATAATTTTAGCAAAATATGACAAAATGGGAAAAGTTTTCACACGCTGCATCTTATCAGACAAAAGTGATGTTTATGTTGATATAATTTACATATGTGCACCAAGAAGAGGGGACACTGAAAATTAATACAAAACAGCATAAACTAAAACAGGAAAGAGGAATTTATTCTATCATCTGTAACAATTGCCACAAGAAATACACAGGAGAAACCTCAAAGAATTTAAATAAAACATTCTATGAACACATATGGGATCTTTTACAAAACACTCAATGAATTATGGTTGCACAATATAATGAGTGACCATTTTTATTTTTAAAAAATGCTACATTAATTAAAAAGAAAGCAAATTACTAGGGCAAAAATGTATAGAATGTGCTGTATCCGATAGATAATCCCCAGTAAATTAAAGTCCAAGATCTTAGGTTTCACCTTTCTTGATATATTTTCTATTATTTCAAATGTGGGATACTTAACAAAAGTGACAAAAAGAAAAAAGGGGGAAGAGAGGAAAAAAAGAAAAAAGGGGGAAGAGAGGAAAAAAAGAAAAAAGGGGGAAGAGAGGAAAAAAAGAAAAAAGGGGGAAGAGAGGAAAAAAAGAAAAAAGGGGGAAGAGAGGAAAAAAAGAAAAAAGGGGGAAGAGAGGAAAAAAAGAAAAAAGGGGGAAGAGTGTGAAAAAGGGGGAAAGAGAGGAAAAAAGAAAAAGGGGGAAAGAGAGGAAAAAAGAAAAAGGGGGAAAGAGAGGAAAAAAAGAAAAAGGGGGAAAGAGAGGAAAAAAAGAAAAAAGGGGGAAGAGAGGAAAAAAAGAAAAAAGGGGGAAGAGAGGAAAAAAAGAAAAAAGGGGGAAGAGAGGAAAAAAAGAAAAAAGGGGGAAGAGAGGAAAAAAAGAAAAAAGGGGGAAGAGAGGAAAAAAAGAAAAAAGGGGGAAGAGAGGAAAAAAAGAAAAAAGGGGGAAGAGAGGAAAAAAAGAAAAAAGGGGGAAGAGAGGAAAAAAAGAAAAAAGGGGGAAGAGAGGAAAAAAAGAAAAAAGGGGGAAGAGAGGAAAAAAAGAAAAAAGGGGGAAGAGAGGAAAAAAAGAAAAAAGGGGGAAGAGAGGAAAAAAAGAAAAAAGGGGGAAGAGAGGAAAAAAAGAAAAAAGGGGGAAGAGAGGAAAAAAAGAAAAAAGGGGGAAGAGAGGAAAAAAAGAAAAAAGGGGGAAGAGAGGAAAAAAAGAAAAAAGGGGGAAGAGTGGGAAAAAGGGGGAAAGAGAGGAAAAAAGAAAAAGGGGGAAAGAGAGGAAAAAAGAAAAAGGGGGAAAGAGAGGAAAAAAGAAAAAGGGGGAAAGAGAGGAAAAAAGAAAAAGGGGGAAAGAGAGGAAAAAAGAAAAAGGGGGAAAGAGAGGAAAAAAGAAAAAGGGGGAAAGAGAGGAAAAAAGAAAAAGGGGGAAAGAGAGGAAAAAAGAAAAAGGGGGAAAGAGAGGAAAAAAGAAAAAGGGGGAAAGAGAGGAAAAAAGAAAAAGGGGGAAAGAGAGGAAAAAAGAAAAAGGGGGAAAGAGAGGAAAAAAGAAAAAGGGGGAAAGAGAGGAAAAAAGAAAAAGGGGGAAGAGAGGAAAAAAGAAAAAGGGGGAAAGAGAGGAAAAAAGAAAAAGGGGGAAAGAGAGGAAAAAAGAAAAAGGGGGAAGAGAGGAAAAAAGAAAAAGGGGGAAAGAGAGGAAAAAAGAAAAAGGGGGAAAGAGAGGAAAAAAGAAAAAGGGGGAAAGAGAGGAAAAAAGAAAAAGGGGGAAAGAGAGGAAAAAAGAAAAAGGGGGAAAGAGAGGAAAAAAGAAAAAGGTGGAAAGAGAGGAAAAAAGAAAAAGGTGGAAAGAGAGGAAAAAAGAAAAAGGTGGAAAGAGAGGAAAAAAGAAAAAGGGGGAAAGAGAGGAAAAAAGAAAAAGGGGGAAAGAGAGGAAAAAAGAAAAAGGGGGAAAGAGAGGAAAAAAGAAAAAGGGGGAAAGAGAGGAAAAAAGAAAAAGGGGGAAGAGAGGAAAAAAAAGAAAAAGGGGGAAGAGAGGAAAAAAAAGAAAAAGGGGGAAGAGAGGAAAAAAAAGAAAAAGGGGGAAGAGAGGAAAAAAAAGAAAAAGGGGGAAGAGAGGAAAAAAAGAAAAAGGGGGAAGAGAGGAAAAAAAGAAAAAGGGGGAAGAGAGGAAAAAAGAAAAAGGGGGAAGAGAGGAAAAAAGAAAAAGGGGGAAGAGAGGAAAAAAGAAAAAGGGGAAGAGAGGAAAAAAGAAAAAGGGGGAAGAGAGGAAAAAAGAAAAAGGGGGAAGAGAGGAAAAAAGAAAAAGGGGGAAGAGAGGAAAAAAGAGAAAAAGGGGGAAGAGAGGAAAAAAGAGAAAAAGGGGGAAGAGAGGAAAAAAGAGAAAAAGGGGGAAGAGAGGAAAAAAGAGAAAAAGGGGGAAGAGAGGAAAAAAGAGAAAAAGGGGGAAGAGAGGAAAAAAGAGAAAAAGGGGGAAGAGAGGAAAAAAGAGAAAAAGGGGGAAGAGAGGAAAAAAGAGAAAAAGGGGGAAGAGAGGAAAAAAGAGAAAAAGGGGGAAGAGAGGAAAAAAGAAAAAGGGGGAAGAGAGGAAAAAAGAAAAAGGGGGAAGAGAGGAAAAAAGAAAAAGGGGGAAGAGAGGGAAAAAGAGAAAAAGGAAAAAAGAAAAAGAGGGGAAAAAGGAAAAAAGAAAAAGAGGGGAAAAAGGAAAAAAGAAAAAGAGGGGAAAAAGGAAAAAAGAAAAAGAGGGGAAAAAGGAAAAAAGAAAAAGAGGGGAAAAAGGAAAAAAGAAAAAGAGGGGAAAAAGGAAAAAAGAAAAAGAGGGGAAAAAGGAAAAAAGAAAAAGAGGGGAAAAAGGAAAAAAGAAAAAGAGGGGAAAAAGGAAAAAAGAAAAAGAGGGGAAAAAGGAAAAAAAAAAAGAGGGGAAAAAGGAAAAAAGAAAAAGAGGGGAAAAAGGAAAAAAGAAAAAGAGGGAAGAGAGGAAAAAAGAAAAAGAGGGAAGAGAGGAAAAAAGAAAAAGAGGGAAGAGAGGAAAAAAGAAAGAGGGAAGAGAGGAAAAAAGAAAAAGAGGGAAGAGAGGAAAAAAGAAAAAGAGGGAAGAGAGGAAAAAAGAGGAAAAGGAAAAAAGAAAAAGGGGGAAGAGAGGGAAAAAGAGAAAAAGGAAAAAAGAAAAGGGGAAGTGAGGGAAAGAGAAAAAGGAGGAAAGAGAGAAAAAGGAGGAAAGAGAGAAAAAGGAGGAAAGAGAGAAAAAGGACTTTATATACTTTTTAAAAATAATTCGCATTAAGATTTTCAGCATCCCTTCTCATTCCTGCTCATATGTCGTTGCATCAATTGAAACATCATTTTTCCCTAAAGAGTGTGTGTGTGTGTGTGTGTGTGTGTGTGTGTGTGTGTGTGTGTGTGTGTGTGTAAACTGCAAGTTAGTGTAACGTGTTTGTGTACTCATGTTTTCTAAGCAAAATGTTTTAGTATTTTGGAATCCATCTATGTTCTCATTCTTCCTTCCGATGCACTAATACCAAATGGTTAACTCTGGAGAATAAAGAAGACCAAAATTCCTCCCTCTTTTTCCAAACACTTAATTATGCACAGCATGAATGAACACATAATATATTTTACCTCTATCATCATTTCATTTAATTGCATACATTTCTTTGACAATTTACTTGAATCTTTTCAATGATTGCAAATCCTGTAGTTGGTTGAAAACTTTGAAATAAAAAATACAGTTTTAAACAGAGAAAATATTTACTGACATTTCTGTATAAAATACAAAAT
>OZ038502.1:97497165-97529665 GCA_964036315.1 Acanthosepion esculentum
ATGTAAGTGACCCCAACTGGAATTCAAAATCAGCTCTCCGATTGCTCATTCTAAGCCTTTATCCATTATACAACCTGCACATCCATGTTTATAGCACCTGGTATTCCCAGCAGTTACCCATCTAGGTATTGACCAGGTTTACAGTTGCTTAACTTCAATAATTGGATTAGAACCAGTTTTTCAACATGATATGGCTTATATCTTTTGAACTTATAAATAAAATGATGCTGCACATTGCATAAGAAAACCCTGGCACTTCTACAAAAAATTTTAATAAGATATCCTAAGCTGAAATTTACCCACGATGTTGTTGATATACAATGCATCCAATGAAAATTTCACAAACATTATCTGTCTATATGTCTGAGATGAGGTATTATGATTACTTGCATTATTTACATTACTCAGACAGTTATCCTCATCTTCATTGCCAGTTTCACAATATTTTGGCCATTGTATGCTCCAGCCTTCTTCAGGTGAGTGAAATTTTTCTTCACCGTCTATATCTCTGAGATGAGGTATTATGATTGCTTGCATTATTTACATTACTCAGACAGTTATCCTCATCTTCATTGCCAGTTTCACAATATTTTGGCCATTGTATGCTCCAGCCTTCTTCAGGTGAGTGAAATTTTTCTTCACCGTCTATATCTCTGAGATGAGGTATTATGATTGCTTGTATTATTTACTTGATTTGGACTGTTATCCTCATCTTCATTACCATGCTCATGTCTCGACTGTTGTATGCTCCAGCCTTTATGTCCCTCTTTATCTCTGAGATGAGGTATTATGATTACTTGCATTATTTGGACTGCTATCATCACCTTCTTGGCCATTGTATGTTCTGGCCTTCAAGGACACATGGCCCAGTGGATAAAGATGTTGGTTTTATCCAGTGACTAGACCTGAAGAGTTGTGAGTTCAATACCAAACCACAGCAGTGATGAATCAAAAACTGGGAGAGTTGAGTTCAAGGGAAATAACAGACATTTGGAAGAAGCATGGCATGTGGAACTAGAACAATCTATCCCAGTGGACGAAATAGGTTTGGTTTGAAATTCCAATCACCCGAAGAAGGCTGGAGCATACAATGGCCGAAATGTTGTGAATATGTCAATGAAGATGAGGATAATAGTCCAAATAATGTAAATAATGCAAGTATTCACAAACATTGTTTAATACCAATTTTATTATATAAAGATTGACTTGAATAATTAAGTTTAACATTCTGTATGTTTCACCAGATTCAAATAAACATCAGTTTGATATTTGAGGAATGAACAAACTCCAAGATCACTTTGATCCAAAGAATGGAAGTGAGCAACTTCAGCCATTAAAGAATTGGCTTATTTCCATCTGACAGAAGCTAAAATTTAGATTTTATTCACTTTGACAGGCTAACCATAGAAGGAAAATTAGATATAAATACAAATGACTTTGTACAGGATTGCAGACTCTTTGCATGCACACACACACATGTATGTGCATGTAGGCAAGTGGACTCTGAGGTCAATGCCAAGTGATGACAGTGTTTCATGTTTAAACACTGTTTTCAGAGAATATGTCTCGTGGGGTGGCTTGACTGTATATGCTGGCCAATGGATATTGTATTATATGAATGGTTCACACTCCTCCTTGGTCTTTTGAACAGGTAGGTACAAATGGTAATAGTTCTGATTATTCTAAAGGCGATTGAGTAGAAATAACTGTGGGTTAGAACGCTTTTATTTGTAGCTGTTTTATAGCATATTTTTATAATCAATTCACCTCAAGCAAGGTGAGCTACTGGGAGTAACAGAGAATAGAAAAGACTTTAGAAGGAACCAGAAACCTAATCTTAAACCTATCTGCTCTGGTTGAGGAGAAGAAAAAATAGTAAATAAAACTTCAGATTTCAGACGGAGATATTAGAAGTGCAGAGTTGAAGTAGACTTTAGGATTCAGAAATCCTAAACAGGAACAAGGGATAAACCTCTACTCCTGTTCAAAAGACCGGGGAAGATTGACGATAGAACATAATTCACTCCAAGCAAGGCGATAATGCAATTTAGACTCAAGGGTCTACTAGGAGTGAAAGAGAATGAAAAGACTTTAGAAAAATCAGAAACCCAATCCTAAACAGGAAACAAGGGATAAACCTCTTCAAGTGTTATTTGTTGACTTAACTCATTTATTATTGGTTACTTAGCGTATTTTAAACATGAAACAGACTGTCGCCACTCAGTCAATCTCAGTGTCTTTTATATCTATCCTTTCACCTATAAATATACCTTAAACCTATTTTTAACACACACATATATCTCAGACATTCAGACTGGCAAATGTTAATACTGTTTATTATAAACAGAGCATTCACTTAAATATAATTTTTCTTGTGTCCGAATGAGTTTTCTTTTCTAGACACGGTATAGCCGAAAGTACTCTAACTTACAGAACATTTAGATAGTTTCTACGCACTGTGTCCAAAAAAAAAAAAACACTTGTTTGAACACAAGAAAAATTAAATAAAAAGTTTAATCACAATACCTTGTCTTTCATCTTCAATGAAATATATATATATATATATATATATATATATATATATATATATATATACACAGATTTGATTTAAAAGAACCAATAAACTAATACATTTTTTTGCAATTTTTGAGTGAGGTGTGAATTATTGCGCTTGAAACTGTCCAAAGTTCATGTATTACTGTTTTGTTCAAGTACTTTTGACCATCTCAGTCATTTGCAAGAACCCATGTGCTTTCTGTGTGGTAGGAAGAATTATTTCCCTACATCCTGGTCTTATTTGAAAATTGGAAAATACAACTAAAACATTAAACAGACAGAGCATGTCACTTCTTTTAACCCTGCGTTAGTTACTTCAGATTTCAAAAAATGTATAGTCTCCTGGCATTTGCCTCCCAAGGCGACTTAGTTACAACTATTTCACAGTGCATGCTACACATGGAGAAACATTGATATAAGAGATGCACACTGGCCTATTTGTTTTTAGGCATGAATGTGCAGTCAGCTATTATCATGGAACTCATGAAATACAGAGTTGTAATTGGATTTCCATTGAATTTTTTACTGGTTATTTCCTAGAAAAAGAGTAGAGTTCAACCAATTCTTTCAAAATGTGAAATGTTTTACTCTTCAGTGAATAATAGAAAATGGGTGACAAGGAATGAAATGAAGAACCCAAAGACTCCTAATATAAATGCTAGATTTCATTCTTCATGGATATGAAATAATCATGTTAAACAATTGGGCTTTGAAAGCTTAAAATAAAAAAATACAAAAATAAAAAGAGCAGCTGTATTAATGCGAAGTAAGTGGGGCTTGACTGTTTGAATCTCCTCTGCTTCTCCCAGGATCTCTCTCTTGTCTTTCCTTATTCTTGAATCTTCTTCCTCTTTGTCTCTTACAACCTTTCTCGTACATCTTTTTTTTTCTCTCTCTCTCTAGCACATTGCTTCATCAAGTTCACCAAAACAAATAAAATCACTAACTTATTTTTGATAGTTTCTGCCTTCCTTCCTTCCTTCCTTCCCATAATTCGTATTTTTCCCCAGTTTGCCATAATGTCTTTCTCTATAAAAGAAATCACCTGTCACTATTTCTTCTCCCACCCACTACAACGTAAGCGACATTCCATTTTTTTCTTCCTTTCATTCAAACTACAACAATTTACTGATAACTAGTGGCATTCTTATAAAAACAAAATATTGTCAGTGTCTACAGCTAAGGACAAGCATTAGGAATTATGCAGTCGTATACGAGACACACTGCAATTTACAGGTTTGGTTTGGTTTACAGCATATCAACCTCAATGACTTACTTAATGCTGGTAATATTTTTTCCTTCAAAAATGTATTGCTACTATAAAAACCTATTTTTGCACTTTCATAGTGTATTGATCCCAGTTTGGGGGTTAACTATTTGCCTATAGCTGGGACCCTAACAGGAGTTACCATGCCAGGTCAGGGTGGACCTGGGAACACCAGCAATTAAGAGGTGGTTCCATGCTACTCAAAACTTTTTGATCAGAGTCCTTGCTGTCAGATGTAGTTTATCGTCTTGCCCAGGACATGGATGTAGTTTATTGCCTTACCTAGGATGCCTCATTTGGGGTGGGAGTCTTACTCCTCTGCAGAGTGGCAGTAAGCATATTTTGAAGCCCCAGCTGACAGAGCAATTTTACAGGTTTGTAATAAGAACCGTTTTAATGTGCCATAAAGTGTAATCCCAGAACCATTAATTACCAAGATGTAATCAGGTTATTGCCTTTGAAAGTGCAACAGAAAATCAGGCCAACCAAAAAAGACATCCAGAGTTGGTTGTGTGGTGCAGAAAGCACTAGGAGTTACATCCTCTTCCACAATTAACTATTGGATTCTATTTAGAAGCTGACAAAATTTGCATACAAACAATACTAGACAGGTGTTAGCCAATAGTCAGCATGGGTCCTGGTCTGAGGGGCGATATAAGACCAGCTTGCAACATGTGGACTGTCAGAGTTTTGCGCTGAAGTGTTGAGTTTATATTTACTTAAAAAACAAGACAAGATGAACACACAAAAAGGTATAAACAAATTTTAAAGGAGCTGATGACGTGATATAAACCATTTGCTCCATCATATATTAATAAATTCAGATACGAGCTGTTCAAATTTGGTTAGACTTCAATAGAAATGGCCCCTATTCCCACCTAGTCTCAGTCAACCTTTTTCAGAAAGAAGCCAGAATGAGTCATTCTCATGAACTTTTGGCTATTTAATCATAACATTCCTGCTGTTAACTGTTAGGCTATGATTAGTTGAAGATTGTCTTTCTGGTCATTGGTGGCAGTTATGATATTTTGTTTAGCCAAAATCTTTTAGTCACTGACCCATGACTAGGTTGCTGAAAGTAGAGATGTTCTTCTTGCTGCTGGGTTTGATCTGAAGATTGGGCCCAAGTCACCTATGCTGTGTACTGAAATCTTTCAGCTCACTTTTCAAGGTTAAATCTGAAAAGCCATTTCATTGGCCAAGCCATCTAATGCATCCAGATTGTTTTGAAGAGTGTGCTGAATATGCAAAGAGTTATGAAAAGCAACAAACCATAAAAGATTTTGAAGGAGCTGATGACATTATATAAACCATTTGCTCCATCATATATTGTTAATAAATTCAGATACGAGCCGTTCAAATTTGGTTAGACTTCAATAGAAATGGCCCCTATTCCCACCTAGTCTCAGTTAGCCATGGAGAATATCACCATCCAGTAAGTGAATATGGACATCTTAGATTTTTGTGCAATCATTCAGAAACTATATCACCCATGAACATGTTCCTATGTTGAAAGTGCAGTTGAAAACCTTTCCCAAAAAAAAAAAGAGCTCGAGTCAATCATTCCCATCAACTTTTGACCATGTCATATATCATATCAACCATGTCATCAAGTATTAAGTTGTGATTAGCCATGAAAGATTGTCTTTCTGGACATTTGGTGACAGTTGTTTCTTTTGTTTTATGGCATATCAACCTCAATGGGTTATTTAATGCTGACAAAATTTTATTGCTGGTAATGTTTTTCTTCAAAAATCTATTCCTGTTAATATTTTTCCTTGAAGAAATCTGTAGCTGGTCATATTTTTTTTTGAAGAATGTATAGCTGTTTATATTGCTGATAATTTTTCCTTCAAAAATTATTGCTAGTAATAATTTTTTTTATTAAAGTATTTCTGGTATTAAGACCTATTTTTACACAAGTATGGGTGTTAACTATTTGCCCATAGCTGGGACCCTAACAGATGCTACCACCCCAAGTCAGAGTGGACCTGGGAACACCAACAACTAAGAGGTGGTTCCACACTCCTCAAAACCTCCTGAAGAGGCCTTGCTGCTGGACGTAGTTTATCGTCTTACCCAGGACGTGAATGTAGTTTATCGTCATACCCAGGACAAGGTAACAGTTCTGATATTTTGTCTATAGTCAATTGTGCATGAAGTAGAGATTCATTAAAGATTTGCCCCGACTCACTTTCAATGAGCATAAAAAATTAAATTGTTCACAGGATATAAGATTTACAGGCCTTTTTTTTAAATGTTTCAGAGACGAATGTGAATTAAGGTGCAACTGTGGATCCAGTAGGATACAAAGCAACACACCAGATTTAGAGATGATGACAGGAATAAATAAAACAGGTGTCCTATCCTACCTTGCCATTAAACATTATTATCAACATTTCCCATTTTGGATTGACTTCCCGGCTGTCCATATGCAGCCCCTGATTGGTTGGTTTATTTAATGGCATATCAACTCCTTACGAGTCATTTAATGCCAAAATTTTATTTTTGTGATCTTTGGTAATTTTTCTTTTTTTCGATTTATTGCTCATAATTTTTTTTTATAAAAATTTATTTGCTCATCACAAAACCCTAGCAGGTGCTACCACCCCAGGTCATGGTAGACCTGGGGACAACAGCAATGAAGAGGTGGTTCTATGCTCCTCAAAATTGCCTGATCAGAGGCTTTGCTGACCAATGTATTTTATCCTCATACCCAGGAGGAGCAGCCCCTGATAGTCACACCATCTTACAAGTGGAAACTGCTACACCATTCTACGTGAAAACTATTGGAATGATCATCCTGATGTGAAAACAATCGAGAGTTCCTTGTTTGCATGCTTCTTTCCAGAATCAATCACTTCCATCAAATTTTAGTCAAGAAAATCAAGGAAACATTTTTGCAAGACTAATTTCACAGTATGAAACAAGAGTTCATCGTTTTAAACAAGAACAGCCCAAACGATTGAAACAATGACACCTCACCATTCCATAAAACATACAATTTCTGGCTGGCAAAGTGACGCTCAATCTTTTTGGCCCAAAATGATGTGGTGCTTATTGACTTCCTGGTTAAATATACCACAAGACGAAATTACATGAAGATGTCAAAACTTAGAGACATTAGACACAGCAAAGGTGTCCAGATTTTACAAGACAATGTAATAGCACACCATTGTAACCTAGAAAGGGTTACTGAATGAGGAATAACCAAAATGGATGTTGGAAATGAAATGGTAATCTTTATCACATCAACAAAATACAATACTCGCCAGCAGCATGAAATAGGTAAACCACTGCTAGTGGCGGACTACTTAGACAGCATATTACCCCCACTTACAATAGTGCCCAACTTATTTATGAGGATTGGGACATACCCATTAGTGTTCATAGGTACGGTATATAACACTATTTCCAATGTTACACAAATGGAAGTATATTCTTGTAGTTAGATAATTCTTCCCAGTTCCTATTCTTTTAACTTGGCACCATCTGACTTCAACCTCTTCCTATCCATGAAGTTAGATTTGCAAAGAATTCCCTTCCAGGGTAACAAAACGCTCATTACATGCAGTTCTAACTGTATGCCCAACCTGTAAGTTTCTACACAAATGCAGAAGGCAATGAATGAAGTGCGAATATTAGAATTTTTATTTCTTTACATAATAAAACCCAATACAAAACAAAATATTTTTAAGATGGACAGATTATAGTCTGAAGCTCAAATATATTGTTTATATACATATATCCTGTACATTTTACCAACATTGGTTATTGAGTCTGAAAACACTTTTGTAAAGACTGACAGTGTATATATGCTTTTTATGTGCCGTGTCCCTTCGAGATGTAGGCGATCATGGCTCTCCACTTGCCCCTATCCCTTGTAACTCTCAATAAGTTTTATCCCTCTGCCACCTCCTCCAGACCATGTTCTGCAATCCAATTGCTTGAGCCCACTAGGTATGTCATGCATTGCTTTCCCTCATCTCTCTTTCACTCTATTGGACCTGTGAGTATCAGATCTCATATATTCATCTCCCTTTAAGATAAACAGAACTATTTACAATATTTTAATAGAAAAACAAATTGTGAGGTTGCCAGCACCAAAACCTGTTATGAATAATAGCAAAGTACTTATATTTAACATGTTCTTCAGGAAACAGAAACATGTGCAGTTTATATCTGCCAATTTTAATTAAAATCAGGAAAATTACATTTCTAGTTTTAATCAGCTTTACGAATAAGTTTTGTTGAGAATTTATCCAGTTTGCATTTTTGCTTCTGTCAGTTGAGATGAAAATTCACATTATTCATCAGAGAGAAGGGAATACCTATCATTTAGAGATTTTTACATCCTTTTCTCAAAAACTTCTACCTGGCAGGTGATGTGTTTTTTTTGTCTTTTAATCATTTCACCTCAAGTAAAGATGCCTGAGGTTACAGGAAGTGAAAGAGAAAGAGAAGACTTTAGTCAAGAGAGGTGAGGAAAAGAGCAATAAAGGAACAGGATTCAAGAAGACAGATGCGGAGTGAGTCGCTGTGGTTAAATGTAAAATAAACGAATAGCAGAACTGCCCAACAAACAGATTTGACAAAACTTGCAATAAACAATTACAATAAGTAGAAAAAGAAAAGAACAGGGCAATAAATAATATAAAGCAAACGATATATGCGAGACAAAAACTGTAATATGGCAGAAAGTTCGCAAACTAGAATTCAGGTTGTCACACAAGAGCAAGTTTGAAGAAGTGAACATAGAGTTCCGACTTCAAAACAAGACAGTCCAGGACTGTGTCATGTGAAACCAGGAACCAGCCTATTTTATTGGCTAGGAAGAAATCCCAGCATGCATTGGAATCAACAACAGAAAATGGTACTTGATGTTGTATTTAAATTTTTGAAGTTTCTGAGTGGAAAGAAATGAGAAGACTTACGGTTTGAAAACGTCAAGAATAATACCCAATAATAATCTTGTATCAGAAATGATTAATATTTAATATTTGAATGAGCATGTAACCATTTTGTTGTTATATAAAAGTGTTACTTTGGGAACCGTACAGCCAGTGATTGAACAAGTGTTAATAACCATGTCCGTTGCTCTATAAAGAAAAACTACATGACGTACTTTTGATTTAGTTTGATTTATTTTGTTTAACGGCATATCAACACCTCAATGGGTCGTTTAATGCTGACAAAATTTTTTTTAAATAGATTTGTATGTATCGAATATGTATCCTTTGTAAGAAATCAGTTTGTAGATCACGTTTCATTAACATATTTTTGTAAAGAGGGTTTTTTGTCGAGAGTCAAATGCATTCATTTTTTTTTTTTTTCTCCAAAAAATGTATTATTGTTATTTTTACTCTAAAAATCTATTTTTATATTTTCATAATGTTTTGACCTCAGTTTGGGAGCTACTTAACCTTAGCTGTGACCCTAACAGGTGATAACACCCCAGATCAGGGTGGACCTGGGAACATACTTTTGAGATGCCTCATTATCATTCCTGTTCCCAAAATTGTTCAGATTGTTGATTTTCTTTATTTCCCCTTGAATTTTTGACCAATCCTTTTTTGCACCCCCCCCCACTCCACGTGTAGAATGGATTGGATGCATTAACAGGTAATTAATCTTTTTTTTTATTATATAAATTCAAGATTAAATGCAAAACTGCTGTATAGATGCATTGTTGTTAATAAGGTTTCAATAATTTTCTTACCCTTTGGAGGAGTGTGTTTATGATGTACATGTATCAAATTTATATAGTGGATATAAAACTACCACCTTATCTTGAATATTAACTTGTCTTGTGAAAGTACTTCTGTACCAATATTAACAGATTGCTCATTGCTGGTATTTTCACGAGTATGGCCAAAAATATGGTTTCAAGTGTCAGATCACAAACGTTCGAACAGTATTTGCATTCATCAAATCCAGACATGAATGCACTTCTATATAAATAGGAAAACGTCTTAAAAATTTCCTTGACTATTGTCTTTAATGAAACCTCTCTCATATATGTGTGTGTGTGTGTGTGTGTGTAAAGTTTTTGGTGGTTGAAACATGTATTCTTATATGAACTAATTTTTGAATTTGTTGTGTAATACTATTTATTGGCTCTGTTATAGTACATTGAGCTCTTTTTGTGGATTAGTTTCAATATTTTATATTACTAGGATCCACTTGGATTATATACCAATGGATTTATCATTTTATATATATATATATATATATATATAAACAAAAAACATTGATTGAACCAATGGAAAACTTACCTAAAACTCATCCTGATACAGTGTAGAATAAAAAAGACAATACTGAAAAAAAAAAGAAAATAGAAAAAAAAAAGCCTCAGGCAAACTTAAGCATTTTACTGAGTATTACCTACTCAGTAAAATGCTTGAAGCCTAGACTGAATAAAAAATGCTTAACAATGTTAAATCCTATGAAAGGATGTCTCTAGTTCTAACTAGAGATTTATGGTCAAGTTGTCTGAAGATTGCATGAGCGTGAAACTCAGGTTACAACTAGAGACATCCTCTCATAGGATTTAATATATCACTTTAAATGTTATTTTTAGTGGATACTCATATTTAAGTAGGTATTCCATTTATTAAACAGCATATTTATTTATTTTCACCTTGTGGCCTGGATGTATCAGAAATCTTATCAAACAAAAATTTGCACATTTCAGCAGGAATTGAACCTATATCCTTCAGGGCAAAGGGACATTTAGCTTCATGCTTTCAAGTAAAATTTCTCCTGTCAAAGATTTCAAAGTTTTTTCATATCAGCACGCACACATTGTGATAGCCATAACATAATCTACTATTTATTCTGCACAATATGTTCCAATAGTGGATATATTGGTGAATCTGGAAATAATTTTAGATTTTGCTTCAACAATCATAAACAAACCATACGTCAAAACAATCCTTATTCCCCCATAGCTGAACACTTTAATCAATCAGGGCACTCATTAGACAACTGTAAATGTTTATTGATAGATTCTGATTTCAGTTCCACATACACACGTAGAAAAAAAGAAAAATACTGGATTTTAAAAATTAAATACATATAAACTAGGTTTAAATAAAGACTTGGGTATTTTAAATCTTTATAAATATTTCAATACTTAAACATTTTTTTAGATATAGTTGAAAAATTTTTTACACAACATCTAAAAATATTATTACACTTAGATTTACGTTAAAAATATTCAAACACAGTTGCATTCCATATCACGTGGCGTCTGCGTCTTGCGACGGACGCTACTTGTAAACAAACCTCTAAAACCAGTTATTTCTGATGAAAGATCGAGGTCAATCTGAAATATCAAATTACATATATATATATATATATATATATATAAATAAATACTTTCATAAAAACATTTTTTTTAATTTACAACTTTTTAAGTTGTTTTTTCTATATGTGTGTGTGTGTGTGTGTGTGTATATGACTCAAATTATTTTTTTATGCCAATCGTTATAATCAAAAATATAGACATTGCACTATTTTGTTATACCATTCCAACATTATAGATGGTTTCTAAGTAACCCACCTCCAAATTTTACAACCCTCTCACCTATCAACTTATTCCACCTTCTGCTCCACCCCTGACCCTCAGGACCATTCTATCAGTCTTTGTTTTACATCTTTTACTCTAATCAATATTTCCAGAGATCTTACTGCCAATATTTTACCCTCTTCAATGACAAGTTCTGCCTAAGTCAAAATGAGAAGTCTGGCCATGACTTTGTCCACCTCATCATAACAGCTGTCATCAGGGTAAAGTTGAATGTCTATCATTGCTAAGAAACAAGTGGACATTATTGGCCAGGCTCCATTTAGGAAAGTTGATTATCTTTGCTTGCTTTGCTTACAAAAGTCACATTGGTTGACGAGGCATATGGAAAAGATAATTGGTGAGATGTTAGAGAATGGCACAGCTGAATTTTTTCTCAGATGAAGACTCAACTGGCCTTGATAGATTTAATCAGGCTTATCTCCCATTTTTAAAAGACATTATGTGATAAGTAGAATAAATATATATATATATATATAATTCTCTAAGTGCTATGTGTTGGTTGGGAAAATATCTTCATATGTTGAAAAATATCATCAAAGGGAGTATTTTCAAGCACAAAAGCTGTCCCAAGATGTCCTTTTTCAACTACTATTAAATACATTTTTAAAGGTAACTCTCTGACCAAGAGAGACAGAAAGCCAGAAAGTAGTGACTAATGAGACTGTACTTCCTATACCCTTAAATTGTAGCAGACGTTGGAGAAGCAGTTTGATATAGAATGTCATGAGAACCAGGATACAATCAGTGAATAAAACCAAACAATTCTTTCTGTGTGAAAAAACAGAAAACAATTTATAGAATGCTTCAACAATAAGCAAAACAAAAATAACAAAAAATTACACAAGAAAGAAATCAAGTCTAGAGTTAATTTATCTTGCCCTCCTATCCATATAAACTAGCCCTTAACAATCTCAAGGGGACACCAGGCCTTGTACAGGGTGAACCTTACTGTAAAAAGAAAAAAAAATGTGATTTATCAAGTGTCCATACCTGAAAAGTGTACAACAGTTGAAGTATTTCAAGTGTAGAAGTTGCATTTGGAGTCATGGACATGTCTGTTACTACTGATGAAAATTGTTGGTTTCAATACCGATAGGAAAGACTGCAAGACACTTGCCCATTCCCATTTTATAGGCAGAAGCACACAAATGAATGCTGGGATTTTTTTCCTCGCCAATAAAATTGTCTCGTTTTCAATTTCATCTTACTCAGTCCTGATCTGTCTTGTTTTGAAGTCAGAACGCTTGTCCAAATATGCTTTTGTGTGTCAACTCCAATTCTTAGTTTGAACTTTTTGCCTTATTACTGTTAATTGGCCTTGCATATATTGTTTGCTTGCTTTATATTATGTTTTCCCCCTGTTCTTTTCTTTTTCTTGTCAAACTTTATCAACTGTTGGGCAGTTCAGTTACTTATTTTTCATTTGAGTATGGCCACCTTAACCCTAATTTTACAGGAACAATAAATAAAAAAAAAGATCTTTATGACTGAAGTCAGTGAAGAGGATAGTGTTGTACAGTGGGGCTCAGTATACTCCTGCTCTTCCCTATTACTGTGGCAATGAACTGCTCCTACTTTTAAATTTGGAACATAGTCCCGTTAGCGGTGGATTGAGTAGTATTTGGTTTGCTCAAAGTTTTCTGTTCTATGTCAGTTATGTGCCATGCATGATACATCTTTCAATACATGACTGACGAGGCAGTTTTTTTTTCCCCACAGTAGGTTGCCATTTCTTTCTGTGGTAGACCAGTTGCCATCTAAGGCTATAGAATCTGGTCTGTCCTGCTATTTACTCATATCTGGGGGAGAAGAGGATTCACACCTTTCCCAAGGGTATTAGCACGTAAGTGAATGTAATGGATGTTATGTATGATTATTTAGTAAACCTCTCCGTTTCTTCTACTTAGTGTTCTGTTCCTTCGATAATCTAACTGCGGCCTTCCTAATTCTCACCTATTTTGAACAAAGACAACATTGCAACAAAGTGTGACAATGGATACTGCCAACCCTTTTTTATTTGCTTCTACAAGTGAGTATCATTAGCCGTGAGATAGCACAAAGGTCCCTATTTTTACCTGAAAGTAAGTATGGCATACAGATTTTCAAACTTCTACTAGACTCCAGATATAAATACACATTTTTCTTGTTTCATCCCAAGTGTTAATAAACACCAAGATGCAAGGGTTTAGTGGGAAGGAAAGAACGAGAAGACTGATGAAAAAGGACAATAAAAGAACAGGTTCAAGAAGACAGAAGATGGTGATTGGTGTTGCATTTAAATTTTGGAAGATTGTAAGTGTCAGGGGGGAAAAAAGAAACAGGAAGAGAGTTCCACAGGCAAGAAGTGTGACAAAAACTATTAGAATAGAACATATGGTTGCACTGAGCTAATTCAACAGTAAAACAATAAGACCTAGTTGCCAATCTAGTAGTACTCTTAAATTCATGCAGTTGAGGCACTGAGGAAATCATGAGAGAACAATTGCCATGAAAATATTCTTAAAAAAAAAACAGAGGGAAGTCATGTCACTGAGGTGGGAAAGTAAAGTCAAGATGCCAAACAGTCACCCATCTAGATATTGACCAGGCACGATATTGCTTAACTCTGATCATATAGGAACCAATGTTTCAATGTGATGTGCAAGAATTTGCTCACTAGAGATAATAATGGTTTAAGTCTTAATTAACCCATAGCTAGGGGGAGAAGAGGTGGATTCCTACCTTTCCCAAGAGTATTTGTGCATAAGTGAATATAATGAATCTGATGAGAATTGGAACTTAGCTCTCTGATTAACAATTCCAAGCCATTATCCTTTACATCCCCTGCACATCCAAGTTTATGGCATATGGCATTCCCAAGCGGTCACCCATCTAAGTATTGACCAGGCACAATGTTGCTTAACTTTGGTGCTTGTATAGGAACCAATGTTTCTATGATATATGGCTATAAGCCTGAAGTGGTCAAGAAGAATGACTTGTGAGTGGGTTGATACAACACCAATGGTACTGGTCGAGAATTCTTGGAGTTTAAACTAAAAGGTAAAGTTTTTAACATATCCATATATTTTTAAGACATTTTTATGTTTATACATTCTTTTTATAGATACAAATATTTAAGTAAATGCTCTGTTTATAATAAACAGTATTAATAATATTTACCAGCCTGAATGTCCGAGAAATTTCCATAGAAAATATTCGTTCTCTGACAGGATTCGAACCTGTATCCTATACGGAACCATCATTTAGCCTGACGTGCTCTTAACCGATCAAGCCACAGAGAATCATTCGATTAGCAAGGTCGAATTTACTGCCTTTAAACTTCAATCTTCCATGAATCTCTCACGTACATTCATATCTGCTCATGATGTATCCAAATGTAAACAAATGACGTCACACATTATGAAATGGACAAAGTCCGACAATTATTTTAAAGACATTTTTATGTTTATACATTCTTTTTATAAACATAAAAATGTCTTAAAAATAATTGTCGGACTTTGTCCATTTCATAATGTGTGATATCCATATATCCATTAACAGCACAAAGTATGAAAGAAAAATACGGAAAAGTTTTACTGTGTGCTAGACAACACCAATGGTCAATGTAAATTGCAGAATATTACAATTGTCATGCGAGTTAATAGTACTTAACTGTTATGTAATATTAGTCCTCCAATATGGCAGTGAATGCTGGACAAGACAAAGATTTTGACAATACCATGGACTGAACGATACAATGGAAACAAAAAGAAAACTTATACTTATCAGAAAGAGAAAGTTGAAATTTCTAGCATATATGAGGAAAGAAGGCTTAGAAAATTTGACACTGACAAGACATAGTAAAGGCAAGAGGGGCAGGGGAAAGCAGAGCATAACCCTTGCCTAAGCAGCTTGTATAAATGGTTGGCAGAACAAAGATTAGGGGGAGTTAGTGAAAAGACAAAATGTACTAAGAGCTAGAAAGAACAGGAAATTGTGGAAAGCCATGATCACTCACGTCCTGAACGGACATGGCACATAAAATATTCTTAAATATATTGCTGCAAGAGAGAAGGTATTAAGCTACACAAGAAACAGAAAACCTTCACTAGAAACAAGGAAAAAGAGTACTAAACTGTTACATGATATCTCCTCCTGTATAGCAGTGAGTGCTGTACAATCTCCTCACAGATGAAGAACAGACTTGAAGCAGCCTAAATGTGGTTCTGCAGAAGGATGCTGAGGATACTATGGTCTGAACATATGAGCATCGAATTTTTAGAGAAAATGAAAAACTTATATTTAACACCCGGAAGAGACAGTTGAGGTTTCTGGGGCACATAATGAGGAAGGAGTGCTTGGAAAATATGATACTCACAGGACAGAAGAAAACAATGCACTTAGTGAGCTTGAGTAAATGGAAGGCAGAACAATTTTCCTGTCAAGGAAGGTTCGAAAAAAAAAAAAAAAATCAGTTCAACTTTGGTGAAAATCTTTATATATATATATATATATATATATATATAACGCCTAAGCACGTTTTCTTAAAAAAATAAAGTAAAACACTTTATCACATTTTTTTTACTATTCGGGTGTGCAAAAATACGCAGTCACTTCGAAATTTGTGGAGATGACGCGTGTGTGTGACGTCAGAATATAAAAACAAGAATATTTTTAAACTACCTTAGAAAAGTTCACTTGCTTGGCAAGATGAATACAACTGCAGCCCACTCCTTTGACCACTGAACGAACAGTATCAAATTATGACTCAATTTGGCGATAATGCTTTTAACGCCACGTAGTTGCTGATACTTCACTGCAACTCACACGGACTTCAAAAAACACGAACGATTCAATTTTTGTTTTCAGATTTTTCGACAAGTTCCTGTGTTGTAAAAAGAAAAGGAAATAAAAACTATTTTGTAGCAGTATTTTGGAGCGCTCTCTTAAAATGTGTACACTACAAAGGGAAATAACAAAAACAAAATTTATTAAGAGCAACAAGCAACGGGAAGTTGTGGAGAGCCATGACCGTCTACATTTTGAGGGAACACGGTTCAAAAAAAAATTCGTTATGCTGAGGGGCATAGGAAAAAAAAGAGTAGCAAACATGTGTCTTGCCACGGTAACAAGTTCAATAAAGTCAGCTTAAAAAAAAAAAAAAAAAAATATCAAAGAAACATAACCTTCGTGGCCGAACCCCACATTAGTTTGAACATGGGGATAACAATAACATTAAAGAAAGGAAGTGGGCAATGGATCAGACTCAGAGGAATTCAAAGGAGTGTTTCTATCAAAATGACAATTTATGGGATCAGGAGATTATGAGAAGAACGGAAGTTTCAAAAAGCCTTGCATGTTTCAGATGGTTGGTGTTACCGGCTGATGAAATGACAGGTTTTCACAAAACTAGCAAAACAAGGCGATATGTATCGCCTTTTTTTGGTACAAAAACATCCAACGGCTTATCCTATAAATAATAAATACAGCGAAAGTTAACTCTCCACACCCGCCTGCACACACGTATATATTGGTCTGCAGAGCCACGGATTTAGCAACAACAAAAAAATGCAACATTAAAAAAACAAAAACAAACGCATCTTAAATAATTAATAAGTTATTTGGTTTTATTTGAAAGACTCAAAAGATAATCCATGAAAAAAGAAAAATATGTATTTAAAGATTTTTTTTTTTTTTTTTTTTTTTTTTTTTAAAACATTGGCACGGTCACTCATCGAACCTCCATTACTGAGGAAAAAAGCAGACAAATTTAAAAATCTATGAAAAATACAATTTGTCCAAGAGATTTTTTTCAAAGTAAATTAGTAAATTTAAGAATTAATAATTGGATTTTGTAAAATAATGTTTCTTTCTTTTACTTAAAACAATATGGGAATGAAACGTTTATTTATGCACGGTAGTCAAAGAGAGCTGTCGTCAACACCAATTGTCGTCTGATGTCACCCCTGCGAATTTTTAGGTAATAAATAATGGCACGGTAAAGAAAAAAAGGCACAGGTAGAAAAAATAGCAAAAAATAAGTTTGAAAACTGAAATATACAATTACTGACAAAAATTTTGTTTCTTAAAGAAATCTAATTGAAAAAAGAAAAAAAAAAAGAAAAGATTATGTATTGCATAACCTTAAATTTATTTTTTGATATTAGCCCAAATTTTTTTTACCTTCATTTCTTATACGTATTTATGAACAACAGTAAATTTGCTTTTTAACACCCGCGCTAAATATCCACTAAAATTTTCCCAAATCGTCATAATTCTGTGTAAATGTACATGCGGAACTCGAATTAACAATTAAATTATGAAGAAACCTACCATTTTGGAGTTATCGACAAGAAAAAAATCAGACTTCTTGTTGGTCATTCGTCCCCCATTACTGCCATCAGGATCTGATTCAGTGCGTAGTATTTCCACTGGTGGAAAAAAAATTTGGCCTATTCACTTCTTTTACAGCTATATCTCTTTTTGAAATCACTAGGTATTATTGTAATTTTTTTTTTTTTGATAAGTGTAGTCTTATTTATAAGAGGAAAGTTTAAACAAGAAACAAATTAAATAATACAATAAAACCTTTTCTTTGTAGAATAGCAATGACAAATTAAAAGAACAAATTAAATAATAAAAATAAAGCATTTTTTATATTTTAAAATTGAAAATAAAACAAAAATTAATGTACAAACTTGGTAAAGTAGAAGGGTTGATTGTATTTAATTTTTTTTTTAATTTGTCCCCTTTTCTACACAGAAATAAAAAAAAAACATCCCTAACCTTAACACCTAACCCTAAAGTTAACCCGGTTTATTGTATTAATAATTTTTTTTTTAAATTTCCCTTTTCTACACAGGAAAGCCAAACATAACCCTAAAAAAAAAATTACATTTCGTTACGGTAGTGCGTAGTGATTTTCTACAAGGAAAGTCTGTAAAGGAAGTAAATAGGCCAAAATTTTGTTTCTGCCAGCGGAAATACTACGCACCGAATCAGATCTTGATGGCAGTAATGGGGGGGGGGACGAATTACTAACAAGAAGTCCGGTTTTTTCTTGTCGATAACTCCAAAACGGTAGGCTTCTTCATAATTGTTAATTCGAGTTCAGCATGTACATTTACACAGAATTATGACGATTTGGGAAAATTTTAAGAGATATTTAACCCGGGTGTTAAAAAGCAAATTTACCGGAAAAACAATCAATAAAATTAATTATGCTTAGACATGAGCAAACCGTTTTAACCTTTAAAAAAACAGAATTTTTTTTTCACTTGTGCTATTTTTATCGATGTCTTATTACCGTTCACACTCCCCACAAAAAAAACAAAAACAAAAGACTTAAAAAATGTTAGTAAACCTGAATTAAGTACGAGGGCAAAAACTATCAAAATCAACAAAATGGTATTTGCTTAGAATAACTTCTTTAAAGATATAACCAACAACTAATGCATTTTCTTTTCGTTTTTCTTTTTAATACTATAGGTTTTTGAAACTTATTCAATTTAATAATTTTATAAAACAGAAAATGTATCTGTGTGTATGCTATTTATGCACGTCCATATTTCTCTACCGATTTCAATGGCATCGTACACACATATTGCAAATTTATTAAGAGAGGTTAGGACCAACTTTTCAATCTGGGTTTGGCAAAATAAATCAATGAAGGTGGGTACAACTTTTTGCAAAGACCAAGGCAAAGTTACACGCGAACAAAATTTTTACTCGATGAGCTGATGTTCTTTGCACTTAATACCAAACATCAGCTCATGTTACGAGGTTTATGTCAAGTGATATAGTTTTCCTGCGAAATTGGCTTCACAGGGAGAAAAAAATCGGGTTTTTCGGACTATTTAAAATAAAACTGAAATAACTGGCTTGTAGCGGACCGTGGGGGTGAAGATGTGGAGTAGTATCAGAAGGTTAAAATTTCCTGCTGGCGGGTCCAGCTACATGAGAATGTTGGAGTTTAATTAACTCCAAAGACAAACAAAACCGATATACATGGATAAACAAATATATATTAATAACAAAACAAGTTAAACAAAGACATGGACTGTTACATAGAGTTTGTATGGAGAAATTATGTGTATGTGTTGTAAGTGTTCGTACGTACGTGTAATGTTCTTAGCGCGTTCCCAGAATTTGGGAAACGCTGTATCTCTGAGAGGTCACATATTGGCCTAAGTGGAAAAGAGATTTTACCTCGCCTCCGCGCGAGGTAGCGGCCCAAGGCTTAAGTCGAAAAAGAGAGAGCGAGAAAAGGGTCAGCCAGTATTTATAGCCAGGGGAGAGAGACCCCTGTTGAAGGATTAAAGAACTGAGGAGGAGCTAACTGCGACAGGTTCATTTTTTATCCGATTTTCTTCAAACGTAGCAAAAAAATTGCCATCATGTAAAAAAAATAACAGTGTGGTTTTAGTTCTGTTCGCTTCCCCGCATATAACGAAAAACCACAAAAAACTGTTCAAAAAGCTGTTTTTGGTCATAAATCCCTGGTTTTTGATTCGATGCTTTCTAAATTTGCCATTTAAATTACATGATACACAAATTGTCTTGCATGAATGTTTGGTTTAGGTTATTTCAGTTAAGTGAACGAAATCTGCAACAAACTAGGTCCAAAATTGGCTTTTGCCACTTAAGCCAATAGTTTCTTCATATGATTCCATCCTAAATTGGCATTCAAACAACCTTTGATGCAAAGATTTCTCGAGAAGGATTATTGGAGGGCTAAAGGGAAAAATTCTCTCATTAACCTCAGCTTTATAGTAAACTTGCGAAGAAGGAGAGGAGCGTTTCACGCACTTGCAGTTGAATCAAGCTCTGACGCTTCTTTCCTGTTTTTGTTTGATTATTAGATTTGTGAACAATGAAATATTATTTGAAAGTTATTACAACCATAGGAAATTTACTGAATATCTAAAACACTGAAACAATTTAACTCTGAGCAATGACCCCACAAGGTTTTATCAATGGAAATCCTTTATTAAGAACAATCAAGTACTTGCGAAGGACATACCGTAAAAAAGATGATGGGGATAGCTTAGTATACTAACGGGTGATGCATGCAAGCTGGGACGCATGCAGGTATTTCTAGATGGGAGAGTGTGGTTATACAATTGCAGCCATGTACACCCTGGCAATGCCGGGTAACTCGGCTAGATTTTTTATACAATAGGAGTATAAAAAATGAAATAAGTAATTAAAGTGATGCGTTTGGTTTGGTTGGTCTGTTTTGTTTTACGGCATATCAACCTAAATCGGTCATTTTATGCAAACAACTTTTTTTTCTGGTAATATTTTTGTTTCGTAGCTGGTAATATTTTTCCAAAAACGTATTGCTGGCAATAGATTCTTTTTTTTTTTTCTTCTTCCAAAAACGTATTGCTGGCAATAGAATCTTTTTTTTTTTTCCTTCATCCAAAAACGTATTGCTGGCAATAGCTTCTTTTTTTTTCTTCCAAAAACGTATTGCTGGCAATAGATTTTTTTTTTTCCCAAAAACGTATTGCTGGCAATAGATTCTTTTTTTTCTCCCCCCCCCCAAAAAAAAACGTATTGCTGGTAATATTTTTACCTCAGTTTCGGTTTAACCATCTGCCAATAGCTGGGACCGCAACAGGTGCCACAACCTCGGGTCAGGGCGGACCCGGGAACACCAGCAACCAAGAAGTGGTTCTACGCTCCTCAAAACATCCCAATCAGAGGCCCCGCTGCCGGACGCAGTTCACTGTCTCACCCAGGACGCGGATGTAGTTTATCGTCATACCCAGGACGCATGATGCGTTTGAGTTTCACACGTTGCATTTCTTGATTATGGTCTTACCTATTTCATGTCAAACTATTTCATTGCATCTAATGAAGTCTTTTTCTAATTATCGATTTTTAAATTTATTAAACTGTCAAAAAGGAGAAAAATGGAATCTATACTGTTGTATTTAGAGAATTGTTGAATTGCTTCCTTTTTGAACACCCGTACAAAAGAAAAAGAATCTAACAGTTGTAAAGATTAAAATGAAAAACAAATTCTTTAAATTGCTAACACTCGATGTCATCATTTTTCGATTATTCAAACACGTTTGTAAGAAAAATCTCTTCCGAAAAACAACTGGATGAATTTCAAAATTCTACAGTTAAATTATGATTAAAACTAAAATAAAATTTTCTTTTTAATTTCAAGCTAACAGATTAAATTCAATATTTGAAATAAGCAAAAACATTACTGTATTTCAAAAAGAAATTGTATGTTATTTTACTAGTTGCGGTGATACAAAGAGAAACTAAGATTTTTAAATGAAAATTCACACTGTTCTAATAACAAGGAAAATTTTTTTTAAATAATTAAAATAAATTTTGATCTTTCCTTTTAATAATAGACATTTAAACGATAAAATTTTGTTTTCAAGTTTGGTGTCTTTTTCACAAAGCTATGCTCATTTTTTTTTACAGTTTAAAGTAGGTACCTCCAAGGAGATCGCTAAAAAAAAAAAAAGAGAGAGAGAGAGCATAAAGTATCGCAGAAAAGCGTTTTTAACACTGAGGTGGGTTTTTATTAGGTTTTGACAACTCACTCGATATCCTTGTGCCTGGGAATTTTTCTAAGTGGGGAACAAATAATTAATCGAGTATAATGTGGACATATTGTTCATATTTTTTAACTAACCAGTAATCTTAAAAATTTAGGAAAATATTCTAAGTAATCTAATATTTTATCGAATCATACATTGGTCTGGAGTATGTATATTGGTGTCTGAGTTGGGAAACACGCGTCTCCTGGAATGTTTATCCCACAACAAAAATGGCGGACTTGCATGTGTGTCCGGGTAATAAAATACAAAGGCACAACTAAAACCAATATATTTACAAACGAGAATGTATTATCAAGACAAAAGATTACATTGTTGCGAGCGACAAGGACCATGATGTTTTATGTATGTGACAAAACAATGAAGATGCATGAAAACATTTAAAGACTAGAGAGAATTGTCCATGTATGTATGTGTGCAGAAGTCCTACAGAAAATGAAGTAAAATGAAATTGCGTACGTACGTGTATGCATTTCCAAATAGGAAACGCATTTTCACGATAGACCGACATCTTGACGTGACCAAGAAAAATAGGAAAAAGAAAATGATAGAAATATTGTAGTATATTTATAGGTTCAGAAAGCGCCCCCTAGTAGCGTTTTTTTTTTTTTTAGTTAGGGGGTTAACTCCACAAAATACTTTGGCTTAATATATAAGTCTTTCTTACGAAGACGCTAGGGAAGTTTATAAAATTACCAATAAATTTGGAATTTACTATAGATACCGCTCTTATTCTGGATAATACCCTGTATGAACGTCCGTATTTGCAAAAATCAACACGTTTATACACCCTCGCAAAATTCTTGTGAAAATACTGGGGTCGCGGAATTGTAGAAAGATTTTCAATTTATGATTAGTAAATATAATTTTTTCTTAATAATAGCAATATCACTTAACCGCTACAAATACAGAATTTTATGATTTATAACTTTATAAATTATTATAATTAGAGTTTCTAAAATTAAAACAATTCTTGTAATAATTAATCATTCATTTCTTTTCTAAGACAGTGTCTATAATATATCTTAAAAGTAATTAAAAGTTTTTCTAATTAAATAATGTCTTGGTTTTATTGTATTTTCCGATTCAGAGCAAATCTTCTGTAACTGGATATCCTGTTTGAGAAAAAAAATTGATTTAAATTATCTAAGCACTTTGATTCTCAATATATAAATGTTAAGCTCTACAAAAATGAATTTCTCAAAATTTTATAAAATTAAATAAGTGGGGAGGTAACAAATGAAAGAAAATATTTTACCGAGATTTTTTTTTTTTAAACGTTTAAAAAAATCATTTCATTCATTTGTGAATAAGTCCTGAAAATTTAATTAAAACCCGACACCTGATTTGGGAAAAAATTTCCAAATGTTTTCCCTGCAAAAAGACGCTCAAATTTCCCAGACTAATTTATGGTCACCTGTTTAAACTAGATGCCAAATCCAGTTTTACTTTTTTTATGAAGGTGTGGATAATCCCTTCCCTTTTGTCTTGATCAATGAATTTAAATCAATCATTAACGGCCTCTCTAAAATTAAGATAACGGTTTATAAATCCTTAATCCCTTTTTAAATGAAAACTGTATCCGTCGCTAATCTTTTGGAATGTTAAAATGGTATATTTTTTTCTTTGCCAAAGCACATTAAGCACACTTTTGACATAAGCATGTAATAACATCTAAAGAAAAAAAATAAATGCTTACTTCTTTATTATTTTCCTATTTCCGAATTCCATGACTATTTTTTTCATTATTAAAATTGAAAGTGCGCCCCAGAGTTTTACTTTTACTTAAAAGCGTGGGCTGAAGTTAAAAGAAAAAAATGGTTGCGAAACCTTGTTATATGCTGATATCACGCGCAATACTTACAAATTATAATAGTGTAAATTCCTCTCTTGAGGGTATACACATTCGGATGATTATCTGGCACAGGGGTCCATCCCTGTGCTGGTAGCATCACGGCTACGACTAGCTTGAACCGGCTCTGACCAGCTTGGACCAGCGACCCGAGTGAAAACATTCTGGTCCCCACGTTAAAAAATGACATTGTTTCACAACCCGACTCAATGTGGGGGTCAAGTAAATCTCCTTACAAATTATAACATCATTCGTCACATGCAAAAAGATTTGACAAAGTGAAATCCCATAAAACAATAAAATGGACATCAGTTTCAGATTGAAAGATTTGTTTCGTTTTTATTGTTTCTTGTTTACCACTTTTAATAAGTTTTTTTTATGTGCTTTTTAACCTATGTGTTATAAAAAGGGGTTTGAGAGGAAGTAAAAGAAGGCTGAGTCCATATAGCTTGAGTGAAGCGATATGGACTCAGCCTTCTTTTACTTCCTCTCAAACCCCTTTTTATAACAATTTATTCCACTAGAAATCCATTCCGGTAGCGAACCGCAAGAAGAAAATGGCCGACTAAAGGGAAATCAGTCAGGGAAAGATTAAAGAGTTCCTTTATTTTCACCACACTATGCAAATGTCATACTGGTATTATGGATGGAAAGCTTCCTCTTTAGCTGAATGTTGGCTATATACACTACAGTAAATAAGATTAAAATATAGAATTCTTTTCGGCAAACATAAAAGAAAAGTTTCAATTTATTCAAATTCGTGTTATACAAATTGAGATTTCTGGATTTTCTTTAGGGTTTACGATCATTAAGTAATTTTCATTGATTTTTTTTTATTATTTATGGGATATTTTTTTTTTCAAAATATCTGAAATGTTCTATTTATTAATACCGTTTAATGGCCAAGAGGAATAAGACCTCGCTTACCTGTTCGCGTGCAAATAAGTTGAAGTTCTCACCATTCAGTGTTTAAATTGATCTCGCTTATAAAAAAAAAAGCTGTAGGGAAAATTCACGAATTTATTGAGCGTACCAACGAATCGTCTTCTTCGCTTGTTCGCTTTTCAGTTCCTATGGATTTCGATTGATTTCATGATTTGCAGGAATGAGCAGCGTCAAGCACTTGTTAAACAAGTGGTTGATGCTTTAAACTGAAATGACAATACATTAAAAAAATATTTTGTGACTCGGGTGTCGTTGCACCTCCAACGAATCATTCCAACGCAAAATGGAGAAATGAAAACTGCTTTCACGCCGCAGCCATGTTTTTATACTCGACACAAGCTCATCTACTTCCAGTCTTCTGTCACGGAAATTCTGAGTGTTTTCTAACAGGATGACGTCTGCAGTTTCTTCAAATGTTGAGTTAATAAGCCGTAAATTCAATTTTTATCACCCGCTCAACTTGATCTAGAAGATAATTGTATACAATATTACCTCGAGAAATGTTCTATTTACAGTTTATTGAACGGGTGACCGTAAATTAGTACGGGAAATGTAGCGATAGGATTGAGATCAGGTGAGCTGGCGGGCCACTCCATAACATTGATTCGGTTAGCTTTGAAACAATTCCATAGTGGACTTGGCTTTGTGAACAGGAACGTTGTTTTGCTAAAACACACAATTTCGAACGCCATTTCCCCCCATAAGACAAAAGAGCAGTAGACAACAGATTCCGATAACCCAAAGCATCAAGTCTTGTGTCAATGAAAACACTTGGAGTTTTGCTGTTGAATCTGAATGCCGACCAAATCATAACACCCCCACCTCCTTGCACACGCTTGGAAAAGACCAACTTCTCCTTTCTAAGGTCATGGCAATAATAAGATGACTCATCCAGACCATCCAAATTAATTTTTTTTTTCATCGGAAAATGCCACACCTTCCGATTAATGTCCCAAGTCATATGAACTTTGGCCCAATTGAAACGCTCTGACATATGGTCCTCGGTCAAAAATGAAGCGTTCATAAGATTGCCATAACTGACCTCAGACGATCTGTTAAGTTCTCTCCAAACCGTCTAGCGTGAAACACCCAATTCCAGTGTTGCCTGGATCTTGGAACACGATGTGACGTCTTGCTTGCTTTTTTGATCATTCTTAGAAACCTGTCATTTCTTGCTCCATCCGGCTCTTTTCCTGGCTCCATATTCCTCCGTCTTTAATAAAAACTTGTTAATAATCGTATTTGAACGCTTCACCCTAACGGCCATTCCTGTACTACTCAAATTTTCATTTTTGAGTGACATTATGTGACCTTTTTCAAAATCACTTAATTTTGTACCGAAAGGCAGAGTTTATGGCAATTTTGTTACACGTGCAAATGCTGGTCAGTTACTAATAGTCATTTAGACACTTTTAAGCGCGATTCCTGATTTAAATTATTTTAGCTTGCATTTCTCTTTCTCTCTTTCTCTCTTTTAAAGAAATGGCCTCGTAATTATGTACCAATCGTCTTTCGAGTTTTTAAATAAGCTTGCAATAAGTGATTCTCTACTCATAACAATTACTTGAAACTTTCCGATTATTAATACTATAGAATAATATAGAAAAGATTAAAAAAATGACCTCAGTTGCTAAAGTTTAAAGATAAAATTCAGATGGCCTTATAATTATGCACCACACTATATGTATATATATATATATATATATATATATATATATATATATATATATACAGTGTAACCCGGATATAAGAGACCCGCATATAAGAGATATTTTCTCTGGTCCCAAATTAGAGCCTGTGTTAATGTATATATAATAGACCAAACCCGGATATAAGAGACTTCTTCTCCGGTCCCGACAACTCTCTTATATCCGGGTTATACTATATATATATATATATATATATATATATATATATATATATATATATATGTTATAGACAAGCGTATGGTTGTAAGACAGAAATACGACAACAGCAGAAATAGATTTACGTGATTTATTTCAATAGGAACATGTGGTTTTGGGACAGCTACCTTGTGGTATAGTTCATAAGCCCGCTGCCGATCCGGGTTGATCTCTCATAGTAGTTCCCACTGGTTGGCGTGGCGTTCCTCCTGCTGACTGCCCGTGACAAATCTCTTCTCCGGCCTCCCGTTGACTGCTTTGTACTTCCCCCGTTTTACCCTTTTTATGGCTTAACGGACTCGAAAAACGACGCGAGTATAATTAGGAGGGAAGCATTTTTATTGGTCGAAAAATAGAAGCACTTTGAAATATTATTTTATTTTTCGACCGGAACTCGTGCGTCGGGCCTATGCGTAAACGACGATAATGGTCATTTTGTGACGGGGCCTTGTCCCGTTCACATCCGACTCTCGCTCTTGAGTATGTTAGTTTATTTGCCTGCAAATCAGCCGAGATATGTCTTATTTTATTTCATAACATATATATATATATATATATATATATATATATATATATATAAATATAGGTAACTATACTCGTGTCGAAAAACCTTCGAACTCTTGATTTAACAACAGCCAAATCAATCACGAAGGAAAAGAAGGTTTTAAAAAAAGAAAGAGCCAGGAACATGAAAGTCTGTCGAAAATAATCGCACAGATACAGGTTCAAGGCCCAAAGAAAAAACCCCGATACGAGTAAACAACTAACTAAAGAGCTCAATACAAGCGTAGAGCAAACCTAGTCAAACCTAATGAGCCAGACACACCTACCAAGGTACCTTGGTAGGTGTGTCTGGCTCATTAGGTTTGACTATATATATATATATATATATATATATATATATATATATAACAATATGAGGCCTACATCAGTCCAGGCTGTCGTACCTGGGGCAACCCATTGCTGAATGACAGGAAGCAACGTGTTTGCAGAACGATCTGGCACTGGAACTAAAAAGCGAAATGGGGAGTGCGAAAGTGTAATAGCGCCATTTTTTTCTCGTAATAGACACGAAGTCGTACATGCCTTTCCCATATTGTCTATAATCTTTGACAGGTTCCCATATAGTTCTTCATATAGGCATATATTGTTTCTAGTTGACATTTAGCCTTACTTTCAGTAGTTCAGTCTACAGCCTAGCTAAATTTTTACGACAGTCATTTTGTTATGGTCCAACTGCTTGACCCGTACAAGAGGGCTTTCTATTGTTGACCAAAGCAATAAATAGTGTTTATTATTTTTGTTGTTAATTCTCAAAAACAAAGAAAATATATAAATTCACTTTATTTAGGTTTTATTCCAATTCTAATCATCGCTTTTTAAAACAATAAACATTGCCGAAGAGTGAAGGTAGTTAAAAAGGCGGTGTCATGGGAAAGAGTTAATTCATCACTCTGGACAACGTACCAACAGTACAACTATCACCAAAACGAATTCTCACTCACTCTTGTCTTTTGGGATTTTTATTGTCTCGGGCCGCTACCGATTGGCAAAAGTACCAGCCAACCGGGGCAGCGGATCTAAAAACAAGGCACTTTAACCTTTCTCTCTTGATATGGAGCACCACCCACCGTCCGCAACCTCGAGGCAAGTGATCCTTGTTCTCGAGTATTACAAAAGAATGCATGTAACCCTAAGCCTCTTTGCCCCCTGCTGGAGTTCGCTACAACCATCCTTTTGACACACCGTCTTACCGTGGGTACGTTTACCCATGTTTACCGTTTTTTTGTTTTTTTTCTTCTTTTTTTTTTGATAGCTGTGTGTGTTCTGCCGAGGTCATGGCTTTGATTTTCCTTGTGTTGTTTTGCTTTTATTTTCCGACCAGAAATATCATTTATTATTCACATTGTTAATCTTGGCTGTTGGTTGACGCGAGTTGTTTCAATTGCTTTCGTTTTAGGCTTGAAGATAACCTTCTGGCTCTGTTATATATGACATCGTACAATTCTTCAACTTTCGCTCTTTTTTTATCATTTTGCAATCGTCTCTCAGTCTCTGGAATTCTCTCTTTGTCACTTCATGATAATATCCTTTCAGTGCTTTTCGTTTTTCTGGTACGTTCGCATTCTCCCAGGGAATCGGTATTTTGTATTTTCTTTGAGCGCTTCTGAATTTTCTTTGATAATATTTTCATAAATTAAGTTTGATCTTTGTTCATTGTCAAGGTTCAAAAGGACTTGAAATCTGTTGTGATATATATATATGTATATATATATATATATTTGTGTATTTAGGCAGCAATCCTTCTTTCAAGCACATTTCATTAAAAACGACTGACAAGGTGCTTTTATTTAGTTTTTTATATAATTTCTCGTGCAATCTAATAAAGGTTTTCTTTTCAGAGGATAAATTATATATATATACACACCTCCATGAGATCGCTAAAAAGAGCATAGCATGATGAAAAAGACGCCAAACTTGACGAAAACAAAATTTTATCGTCTAAATGTTCATGTTATTATTAAAGAGGAAAGATCAAAGTATTTTGGGGGAATATTTTTACATTTTTTAATCGTTCCTAGCACGCCCGAAATTTTCGTTAAAAATCTTGTTTTTTTTGTCATCGAAACTGACAGATAATCAATCATTTTCAATCATTTTTTTCCCATTTTATAAAAAAGATGAAAATCTCACTTTTAAATTTTTTTAGAAGTCAATTATCATTTTTTCAAAACTTATTTTAAGAAAATCACAAATTATAATGTTTATTTAAAATATATTGAACCAAGCTTAACTTAGCTTCTGCGCCGAAAAAATGTAATTTGAAAATAAAACAAAGCAGGTCATAACCTTTCGCGTCACTTGACAGGTGACGAAAGACATTTTCATGACGTTTAGATAGCTTACGGGAGGATAATTCTTTCTACGGATGGAAGGCAGTGAATTTATTTAGATTTAAGTGAACAAATTATTTACCTCGTTATTTTTAAGGAAAACTTTCAGCGCTCTAATTTTTTTTTGTTTTTTGTACTTAGCTTTCACCTTTACGTTTACGATGCTTTATGGAAAATATATTATAAAGAAATTAAAATAAGACTGTTAAGAGTGAGATTAAATTTCATCAGAAAGGTATCTAATTAATTTATAGGTACCTTTCTTATGAAATTTTATCAGAAGTGTACATAAAATACTATAATTTTATGCACATTTATTACATTTTACTGTGTTATTTGTATTTCCATTCATTTTATTATTAATTTTGATATTTCATTTATGGAAAAATGTCATAACTGAGATTAATATAAAAATAAGATCATATATATTTCATAAGATGATACTGATACTTGTAGGTACCCTTCTCAGTTGAAATTGAAAAATCAAATAAACTTCTCCACACGTGTTTCACAAAAGTAAAGGCCTTAACAGCGGAGAACAATGCTTAACTCAAATAACGCAACTTAATTGTATTCTGGTTGGTCTTCCATAATTAGAGCCCATTTATAAACACAAAATTACATTTCTTAATTACTGCGGGTCTTCTGATTAGTCAAAATGATACAATTTACAATGCACTAAACAAAGATCTATCTCATCAGGACACTTACAAAACCTGATGTGGCTTTTAACTAATTTTATAATATTTTAACAACTTAAATGTAAAAATCTATTATAATTAAAGAAATAAATAATTGTATTAAAAATTCATTTTTCATCGACAAAATGTTTTGCTTACAGAAAATATTGTTCATATTCATAAAAACAACTAAAAGCAAATAAAAGCATTTGAAATTAAATAATATATTTGTTTTATTGGGTTTCGTATGTTACAATTCAGAGCTGATTTTCAGGTAGGGGGGATCCAAATAAAAAAAAAGAAAAACATGATTTGCATTCCTCAAAGCCTTGTGCTTTTAACTATTGTAATCACTAAACCTGACGCGATCGAATTTCTAGAGTTTTCAAAAAATTAGTTATGGGGGCGGGTAATAAATATTAAAAAATATTTCTGCCATGACTTTAATAAAAAAAAAACATATTTATAATAATTTCCATCATCTATGAATAGTTTCTGAAAGTTTCATTAACTTCCGACAATTATTTTTATTTTTGCAAGATTTTCCAAATTAATGTGTGTCATACAAAAAAAAAAAACGTGCTAAAAATTGTATGTTATTTTAGTAGTTCCGGTGATACAAAGAGAAACAAGGTTTTTTTTTAATCAAAATTTAGAATCTTCTAAAAAGAAGTAAAAAAATTTTTAAATAATTAAAAAAAATCTTTGGTCTTTCGTCTTCATAATAACAAACATTTAGACGATAAAATTTTGTTTTAGTCAAGTTTGGAGTCTTTTTTATCATGCTATGCCATTTTTAAGCGATTTAGTGGAATTACCAGACCTATATATATATATATATATATATATATATATATATATATATAGATATATCTCCGAATGTAATGAGAACGAAAATAATATATAAATTCTGACGTTCACAGAATTAATTCGAAAGAGGGCTCAATTCCGATAGTAAAGCAATAATTATTCATTATAACTTTTTTTTATAAGGAGTTATTAATTATAATTTTTTTCAGTATCTCCATATTTCTGAGATGAGGTATTATGTACACTATTTACATTATTCGTACTATTGTCCTCATTTTTGTCGCCATGTTTATCACAACGTTTCGGCCATTGTACGCTAAGGCCACAAGGACACATGGCACAGTGGATAAAGGCGTTAGTTAGATATAGTGACAGGACCCAAAGAGTGTGAGTTCAATACCTGTTTAAGGCAGTGGAGAACTTTCAGAGGGAAATTAACAGGAGATAACTGACATCCATTAGACATGGCACGTGGAACTAGAACAGTCTACCCCAGTAAGCAAAATAAAGGGTTCAGTTCGACATTCCAATCAGCTGAAGAAGGCCGGAGCATACAACGGGCGAAACGTTGTGATAAACATAGCGACAAAGATGAGTACCATAGTCCGAATAATGTAAATAGTGTATATATATATTTCTTATAGGAATTATTCATAACCATTTTGGTTCTCACCAGTCGAGCTGCAACTAAATGCACTGAAACAAAGTTGCATCTTTGTAGTGAGTAAATTGTTTTTGTCTACACCAGGTGAATATCTTGTTCTGTGCTACCTCTTTACTATTTCCATTCAGCTTATAGACAGACCCATCTGTCCTACATTTTTTTTTATCACTGCTGATGTAAATCTAGTGCTACTGTTCAACATTTTGCCTACTGGACCTAACTCCAGAACACTTTTGTTAATCAGCACTGTGGCGAAGGCTCTCATATCCGTTTCATTCCCCCACCAGATAGCTATCCGCCCAAAGTCAAAATTGACTACTGATGGGTGCATTCTGTTACAGTCGTGAGTAATCCCAATGCCCAATCATTTTCAATGATTTACCACTTGAATTTCTCGCATATCATGGATACGGGGGGTGGGGTCAATCGACTGCCATCGATTGCACTCTGTAACAACCTTACAAAACAGCCTTTCTAGTAATATGGGTTAAATTCCTGACTAGAAACAGTGTCCCTCCTTCATCCTGTATAACGAATGCCATGCATTTCCTTCAGACTCCTGTCCCCGAGAGCAGAGCAGACAGTGGCCGCAACACCTGTTCCAAGAATCCCCCAACTACTTCAGTCAGACTTTATTCACCCAAGTGAGAATTCCTGCTCTGATTTCTCTGCTGATACAAATCTCACACGGTTGTAAATCCTTTGCAACAAGCCATCTTGAAGCATGTGCATTCTGGGCAGATATAGACAGTGATGTTTAGTGATGCCC